>JAODAH020043353.1:0-15605 GCA_027574865.2 Coproporus ventriculus | reverse complement strand
GACAGGTGTAAAAATAATTCTTGGAACAAAGGTGGTAATTTTATATGTACATATGTCTACATTAACTCGCTTTAAAATACTTTTACACTATTTTATTTCAATAATAAATATTTATTGTATCCATTTATAAATTACTACAAAAAAAAAATATTAAAGACGCATTGTTAATTAAAAAGAATAAACTACATTAATCAAAGATTAAGATTAAGATTTTTCAAATTTTTAAATGACTCTACAAAAGCTAAAAATTTTTTAGATTCAAAAAGCGATTTTTTAAAGTCCAAGCTAAACAATTACAAAAAAGACTAGAAATTTAAAAAAAAATTTAAGGGGTTTTATGTGCTCATAATTCGAAAAGGGACTTCTAATAACATTGTAGAGTTGTAATATCATGAATTTGCGATTATTAAATTAATTAATGAAAAGAAAATGAATTTCTAATAAGTTAAATTATTTCTTAAAATAGAGAACTCATATTTTTACCTAAATTTATCTTGAGAACCGGTATTTTTGTAATATGAGACTGCTAAAATGTAGCCATATGTTTTAATTTAGTGCAGGTAGATACTTGTATCCGCCCCATGCTACGTTTACTTCACAATATGGTTGAAAGGTGCTGGGTTTTTACGGCCAGGTTTCAACCTACAGAATTTTTTGTTCATCTCAATAAATTACAAAAATTCCCCTAAAAAAAAACTTTTTGGTTAGTTAAAAAAGGTTGTTCTCTGCGTATTAAAATATGTCATTCGTAGGTAACAGAAAAATGTGCACAAACAAAACAAAACTCCACCATCTGTCAGTGTGTTCATTCATCATCCCCTTCCTCATCTCTCACGTTCGACAAACTTTTGATAACGGTTGAAGTATTACAACTCAAAATGTCAATCTCATCTCTTCCCGCGAAATCATGGGAATTATAAAAATGCGAACTAGCGCTTCCTATACAAAATATTACTAATAACCCCTAGTACCCATTAGTTTATTCAATTCGATCAAAAGCTGAATCGAATCTAAAAAACAACCACATTTTATTTTTATGCTCAAGATAGATATTAAGTTTTTTTTGCGATATGTTACCCCTAAAATAATAATTTACAATCGATACGCTCGCGGGCATAATTTATCAGATACACTTTGGGGGGTGGAAATAATAACGAAAAAAAAAACAGTAATCTGATTTATCGTGTTTTTCGGTAAATTCATAGGCGATAGAAGAATCGGGAGCCCGGAAATCAAATTACGTATGCATTTCCCTTATATTATGCCTTTCTTATCTGCGGTTCTTTATATACCTCTATCGGTGGCGTGTAAAAGAGTATCGGTGTCGCTTCGGGGGCGGTAGAACCGTTTACCGGTTCGGTTACCGTTTATTTTACGTCCACGAAAGGTGGAGATATATCGAGCGTGTTCCCGAAATTGATCGTAAATTGTGTGAGAGCGCCAACCAAAACACTTCTGAGAGCGAATTTATAAGCATTCACAACAATAATATTTATGCGCTGGAATGTGAAGATAATAAACTTATCTTTAATAATGTCCGTGCAACATTTTTAAATTTATGAAGGTTCATCCTGTAAGAACAGATGTGCAACAGTGCAAAAGAGGTATGGAATTGACCCGTGAGAATCTCTTGCAATTTTAATTTGTTCTAAAACTAACATAAATATTTATAAAAATTCAGATTTCTTTCTCGTTTTTTTTTTTTTAGTTCTCAGTTTCCCCGATTGATGTTTGTTAAGTTTCCAAACGGCGCGAACTTAATTCGAATTTAGGGAAACTTTCCAGGTAATAAATAATTCACTTCGCTTATTTAAATTCACAAAAAATTGTTTACCTTCCTTTTGAAAGTATGAGAGGTCACGGAGTTTTCCATAAATCTGATCATTTTCCGTATCACTTGCCTTTAACATGAATCTACCACTGTCATTTTATTATTTAATCTACTTTGAGATCTCATAAATTTTAGAAATACAAAAATACATAAATAATCAAAGTGACCGATTTAATTTCTTCACAATTTTGCATTTCATTACTTGATAATGTGTAAATATTTTCAAAATTTTAAATACATAATAATAATAAATAAAAATTGAAGTTATAATATATGCAATCAAATCTACAGGTTACGTACTGATAAAATAAATATTAATATTTAATCTAAGTGGTAATAATCATCAATCTTTCAAATATTTTCACAGTCAACAAAATCGAACTAATTATTCGAGCCATTAATTGCGCAATTTGTTGAAATTCAAATCTAGCCAATCTAAGCGTAGCTGTTATATTAATTAATGCAATAATTCATATTTATTGATAAATTTTTTTAACTGCCTTGACCCAAATACCGTCTCTCGACCATTTAGTTATTTATTATTATAAATCCAGATGTTACAGTATCTAACTTTATTACGATTTAGAACGGACGCTAGTGGAACTATTTCAGGTTAAGTAATAAAAATGAAGATTCGGACACACACGAATAATGTATACATCAATTTTTTAAATATTTATCCAAATAATAAAATAAAAAGTGAATTTATGTAAATAAAAAGAATGATGTGCAAAATTTTTCAAACTTCTTCATTTATATTTTATTTAGTTTACATTAGGTAAATGTGTTCTTTGTTTTATTGCTCAAAGTTAGTTCCATTCTTTAAAATTAGCAATGATATACTATTTAAATTAATTTAAATAAATTAAACTGATAATATGTATGTTTAGTTGCCTACTTATCTCCACTCTAAAATAATTGATATAAAAATTTTTTGTTTTTTCCTATTATACCATCTCTTTCCAACACTTTCAATCCACCATTCTTTAAAAATCTGTCATTTATGTTACCTTAAAAAAATATCTTGGATAAAAAAAAAGTATTTACATAAAATTAGAAAATTTTTAATTCAAAAAATATAAAAGGAATGTCATGAATAATATTATAACGATTTGTGGAAGAATCCCTCCTTAAACACATTCAAAGAAAGCTTCGCTTTTAATTATGGAAACCTCAGAGAGATGTCCGTACATCCCGCTCATCCTTTTTTAATTAAATTGTCAGTGTTGAGTTAAAATTTTTACTGAGGTGTGCACCCCTGAAAAATAATAAAGAAATTGTTTTTTAAAGGAGATAGTTAAAAAAACGAAGTGATAAAAGTTGCGCGCGCGCGTGCTCCCTTATAATACGGTCATTATGCAAATCGAGGTAATGCACGAATAACCTAGGCCTGTGCGAGCTTTTATTTCAAAAAAATTTTTTTTTTCAAGAAAATCATATGCAAATTAGTGAGTGAATAGTCGGTGAATATTTTTACAGTGTTTATAATTCGGTTTTTATGGGACTTATTAGCATATTTGAATAGGAGATGTTTTAATGGAGCGCTTTTCATGTTGATTTTTTATAAAGAAGAGAAAAAAATTAATATTGGCCGATAGTACTGGATCGTGAAAAAAAAATAACGGGAAACTCTCTCTCGAATTGAATCTATTTGTTCTTTTCTTCATGATGAATATTAATTGGATAATTTATTAATCATTTCCTCATCGTCGAATTAAAAAAACAAAAAAAAAAAAATAACTATCTTCATGAATTATACCCAGTCTCTCTTTTTGAACTGAGTTATCGATGTAACGAATCTTTTTTTTTAATAAATGAGTAATCACAGAATTGTACATTCAAAACTTACACTTGGAACAGTAATCTTTTGGTTTGCTTGATGGAAACTGCAACAATTCGATCTACTTCTACGATATTTTTAAAAAGGTTTAAACATTAGCTAATATACCTTATCTCCACGTTTACGACCCTCTTCAAATCTTCTGAACTACTATTATGAGATCTGCTCAACAGTGTCCGCTGATGAATGCATTTTTGATCGTCTTTCTTCTTTCCCCTTTTCTCCACTCTGCCGCTTCCATGGTGGCTTGTTCTCTTTGTTACCATCGTTCTTATTTTGCTTAGCGATTTTAGTTTTTTGGTCACGTATTTCTGTGTTTAGGAAAGCAAATTCGATTATACCTTTCCGAGTCTATAACTTCAGGGTAATTAATGATCAATGCTTGCTTCCTCCCTTCTCTAGTTCTTCGGCTAACTTCTTTAGGATGGATCTCTTCCCCATCCACATGTAAGGATATCATTAAAATTACTAAATAACTTTAATTTTAATGTCACTAAATTAGCCCAAATTTGACCGCAAAAATTCGCAGAAGTATAAAATATTGTGAAATAATTCCTCAATACACAAGAAAAAATGCAACGTGCCTTAAATTCTGGTGATAATTATTAGTAAATATATTTCTTAATAATTTTTTTCACACATATTTGCGTAACTCAACGCTACGCGTTTCGTTGCGCAAAGTATGTTCGTTTTAAAAAATGAGTTTTTGTATACTCGAGTTACAAATAACTATTTTTATATACCATAGATGAGTTTCAATTGAACAAACTTTACGTTGCGCAATTTCAACGAAGAAATGTCCAATAACGTGCTTAATTTAATTTTCTATGAAATGTGATTTATTAAACTCGATAAACTGACCATTAATTTTCAGAATATTTTATATCAGCGTTTCAATTTACACGGGCGTGTTATTGGTCTGCATTAAGTGGATTATTGGATGGCTTTCATTAGTTTGTTTATCGTAAATGATATTTTATCTCGGCATAATTAAGAGTAACCGTTCTGGTAATTAATTTAAAGCGTGATGATGAAACCGTACATTTTAAAGAGTGTGTGATTGACCTCGTGTGCTTGAGGCGTGAGAGAAAATTTGCCTGGCTAGGGCTAATAGTAATATGATGTAATGGTTGGGTTTTTTTTTGTTTGTTTTAGGAGCAGGTACAAAAAACGAGGTGTGTTTTATGCTGTACGGGACGTAATTACGGTATTACCATGACGAGCGGCCATGTGTGTTGTTTATCCGCGCGTTTACACGGCTATGTTTTTACCCCGTGTATTTGCGCCAATGGATATGACGACATACACACATACATAACTACGGTACTACTCTCACCACTTGTTTTTGTCGACAACATGTGCGTTCGAAGATTATTTAGGTTATCCTCCAACATAGCTCACTCACGGTGTCTGTGTGGCCTTTTAATTTTATTTCACTTTAGTTTTTTTTTTTATTATAAGAACGAGCGCGCATGTGAACAGTAGTTCGTTTGTTTTTAGCATCTCTTCTAATACTCTCACGAATTGGAGCTGTCTCCAATGTAAGTGGCTGGATCTATCATAAAAAATTGATGTTACTTGGCGATGAAAGCTTGTTGTGTGACACCTCTTCTTTGGTCATTGTCTGGGTGTGTGTTTGGTGGAGTTGAGGGGTTGGTGTGGGGGTGCGTAAGCTCCGATCAAACGGCTCTCTCGTCAGAATGAGTGATTATCGAAGGAGTTCCTCCTCAGCACCGCGGTGCCTCGAAACAATGAGACTTTTCATTGTTTTTGTTCGCGCTGATTCAGAAGCGCAACTGACAACCCTTCAGAGCGCCCGAACGAACCCCCTTTGTTTTTCTTTCGTTCCCATCGCGATTTTAACGCTCATTTTTAATATGATGAATTTGGAGCTTTGTAGTCTTTAATTATTCTCGTTTTTACATTTATCTACCTAATTGTATTTCCTGATTATCCGACAGTGCGAAACAAAGACCTTCTCAAGGGGCGTAATAAATCATAACATTTTTTTCCCATCCTTGACACACGTATAAAATGCAATTTAGTTATTTCCCCGCTCCGTTGACTTATTCATTGTAACCTGAACCACCCGGGGGAGTGTTATGTTCGCCTTCCGCCACTGCTTGCGCGCTGACCTTTTCACTCCCAATGATATCGATCTAAAACACGGATTGGCATTTCCATACCGCTCGCGCCTATTAAAACCTTGGAAAATTTAATAATTGCCCACCCGAAAAGAAAATAAACTTCCCCATGGGATATTAAATAAAGGTGTAAACTTGCAACCCCTGCACACTTAAAAATCGTAATCGCAATGCGAAAGAGAAGGAGGGAAACATGTCGCGCGCTCGCTATTTTTGCGCAATCTTGCCATTATAGGCAGTCATGTATATATTTATATTCGGACCGAAAGTCTTATGAAACCTGCTGCAATTTTGTATTAAAAGGCAACTTTTCCGGGGGGCGAAGGTATCGTTAAGACGATCCATTATTTCCATCTGGAGCTTTTATTTGACTTCTTTCCTTTTTACTTTTCCATTATGCCCTTCCCTATAAATTGGTTTATTTTTACCTCGTTTCAATACGAAATGAAGTGATTTTTCCAACCCTCATCCCCTCTCGCCCATTTACTTTTAATTTAAATACATCATAAAGTACTTAACCTCTTCCTGCATAATTTTACATCAATTTTAAAAATACCTAGCCATTTTCTACAAGTTACTTTACTTCTCTTTCTTTAATTTTTTTATTTTTTTATTTCACTAACTTGTGCCTGTAAACTGTAAATAAATGTTTTAATTATTATAATTTTAGGAAATAAATAAAAATGTTACTATTTACTACTTCAATTTGATTAATTATTTTGCATTTTCTTTTTTCAATGCCATAAACAACAACTTCTTTTTGATAAATAATCATCATTGCATTTTTATTAAGTTTTTTCAAAGAGTTATCTATTGTTTTTTTCAGATTTCCATGCATTAGTTGTATTGAACCTAGAAAATGTCTAATTAGTTCCTTGGTAAAGTAATGTGGTACTAGAAGTGTAATCAAACATGCAAAACAATTTCCTTACTAATGTTGAGATAAATGCGAGATAGAATTGCATTGACTTACAAAGGCATTTGTCATGAGCGAGTTAAGAGATATCGCTCTTGCTCCACGTAAAGACTTCACATCATCAGCCTAATCCAATATCAGTATCATTTATCTTCATTTACCGACTCCTTCATTAACTAAACTTTTAAAACGGTTCGCAGGTCTGTCTCCCCGTTTGTATTGACTCGCGGCCTCGGTGATACATTGGAGTTGTCAGTCGCAGTCAAATGTATTCAGTTTATACCGCATTAAATGAAATGAGGATCGGAATAAGATGTATGCTACTCTCTACCGTATTTCTCAAGATGATTGATGTACGCCCCTAACTCGCACTAAATGCTCCAGAAATGCTTCTAAAATGTATGTACCTGAAACAAATTTAAAACATTTGTTTGTATACAATTCTTTGTGTTAAATATATTCTAGTAAAATGCAATCACCTGTTAACTTATTATTTTATGGCTAATAATTTTGTAAGAGGCCGTTAAATTTTCCATCTTAACGAAATTGCTATTTAACACCTACGTCGTCTGGATTCCCTGGATTTAAGTTTCATTATATAAATATATAAAATATCCTGTACTTACTTTAATTATTCCTGAAGAATTAATACAAAATTCCAAAATTTTACAAGAATATATAAATTTGAATTGTGTTATTTACCTGCCTCGACCTGTATAATCAAATCTGCACATCCAAATGTGTATATTTAGAAATAATATTGGTGTTGAAGATGGATAATAATATTCTTGGAATAAATATTGAGTTTATGTTAGTGTTAATATGTATTCCAAGAAGAAAGGAAATGATTAGTGCATGTTTGAAGAAGAACTTAAGATAACCTTTCTTAATTAAGTAGTAATGAATAGGATTCATTAATGTTTATTAAATATCCTAAAGTGTATGTAATTTCATTCTGAAATCAGTTTCTATAAACCGTAGGGTCGAAAGGGTTAAAAGCGAAATCACCTGTGGATGGTATGGTAATTAAACGAGGATTAAAGGGGCTCAATTCGCGTTCAGGAAAAATGCTAGGTGGTGGATTAAGGATGGAGGATGCCATTACCTCAAACATTCAGATTTCAATTAAGTGGAAAAGCGCTCGACAAGCATCTATGAATGTCGTTTCACAAATGATTTCTCCCAGCCGTTAACCTCTTCTCTCTCCCTTCTGAACGGAATTGCTAAAGTTCCGCGGACCGAGCCCACCTATAACCATCCGCCGCTAGTGTTCCTTTTAATTAAAATGACGCTCTTAATATTTTTCAATTTTGTGCGGAATTAAACGGCGCTCCTCTCTTCCCACATATAAAAAATGAAGAGCGCGCACTCGCGTTTTATGATCCTTTTCCTCCTCGTTTCCTTCCGCGCACCATTAATTGAAAACATTGTTTCTTTCGCGGTCGCAATTAGCGTCTCCCCGTAGTAGTTGGTGGGATGAAGGGGAGGAAACCCCACGGTTTTTGCGATCAATAATAAACATCGGCTTCTTTAATCCGCACTTATTATCATTCTCGGCCCATATCAATCAGAGCTGTACTGCTCTCCTCATCAGTATTCCGCTGGGCTGTTCAGGACGCCGCAACGCTTAACGACGGCAATGTTTGGCTTTGACATAACCAGTTAGTCCGTATTAATAACTTTGCTCGAGTTTGCAAGAAAAAGCGAATAGAAAAATGACATATTTTTTTCTTCTTCTTAAAACAAAATTGTTGGACGGAGAGTTTAGTTAACATCGAGTTGAAAGGTAGTGGCTGGAAAAATGCATGCCGACGACAGCAAACTAAATTGAAGCATAATACTTTCATTACACATGACATGGCATTAAGCAAATGAGCTCCGAGCGACTTCCATGATGCAGCATACTCATATTTTCTTTCTGCAATTAAGGTACTTCTCGGGGTAATACATGAGAAAATGCGGAAAACCAAAAACCCCAACTACCACTCCTCGCGCCTAGCATTTCAAGATAATATTTTCCTTTCCGCATCCCGGCGAAAGTTTTCCAAGTCGGAAGATATATTTCCGAGCAATGCGGCATAATGACATGGTGTAATTGCCTCTAATTACTTGTAAAATTACCTTGTGGCATAAAAGATGGTTGGGAGAGAGAGAAGGAGCGCGCGTGAGTCCACCAAAACCCCGCTCCGTTAACTTTTTCTTTCTGGTGCTTCGGCGTTCCCCGCTTTTTCGCGATGGGGGCTGGCTCCTTAGGAAATGAAATAACCCGTTCTCGCCAGCCGTTTTCAAATCGCAATCGCGACTCGTCATAAATAAATACCACGAGGATCTTCTATATATTATTATTTCATTACAGTTACATAACAAAAATATTGCTTTAATTAAACTTCTTCTTGGTGGGGAGATTCGACTAAGAAATTCCCCTTCTACTTATTCCTCATCAACTTCTATACATTTAAATGTGCCGCGCCATTTTATTACCGCATAAATCAAAAACTTAACTGTTAAAAATATTCATTCGAACACAGCTTTTTTCATATTCTAAAAACATTATGGTTTTTTTTTCTCAGACTCCTTCACGGATCTTATCAGTGGTTTAATAATCACCTTTTTTATTTTCTTACAATTGTTTTATTTAATTTATTTCTCAACTTCGTATTATGCTTTATAATTAGATAAATAGACAAAAATTTAAAATGAAAAAAGGGGAAAATTCAGCCATTTTTAATTCTTAAAGTTTGTTTTATTTTTATTTTTTAAGAAGATAGCAGAAGAAAATGAAAGCGAACGAAAAATTTAAAACAATCTAAAGTTGTATATGTGAACGTTTGAAGCCGAATTCAATATTTTGTTTTAAAAGTTTGGCGGTAGAAGATAAATTTGAAAGATCTGTGCACGAGTTAAAAAGTTAAAGTAGTAAATAAAAGGTGCAATTTCTCAGTTGCTGTTTTAAGTGACTGGAAAGAGATATACCGAAACGTTTGGGCAAAAAAAAACGCTATGTGTTGAGTTAAGTAGCGTACAGTGTTATCCCACCATTCGCTATTATATAAAGTAGCAACATAGAGATGATACTTGTATTGGCCGCATTCCAACAGGCTGCATTCGCCTCAACCCATCCATGGCCCCGGAGAACATTCTAATGTCAAGAAATTTGTTTTGCGAATATTTTATATTTCATACGCCGTCGGCGTCGTTCTCTTTCGGATTTTCCAAAATTAATGCACTATAAACTTACTGGAAATTATGATATCGCGGTTACATCCCCCCACACATACACAAACACACAACAAAACACAATAATAACGCGAGGGGTTTAAGAGCCAAAAATTCTAATTAAAACGTATAAATCGTACTAACGGGGATGTGCCCCGTGATATATATGATGTTTTCTAGGTGGTCAGGATCGTATCAATTTTTACGAAGGGAGCAACAAGGAATAAGAACGCTTGTTGACATTTCTATTAGAGTCTGTCTCCTTCAGAACGCGCGGCGGTCATCAATTAGTGCTCTCAGCCGAATCGCTGCTGAACAAATCACTAAAGTTTGTAGAGGATGGAACACGGAGTGATCCCGAACTAATGCTGTCTAATTGACAGGTTGTGTTCGATCGCTATGTTACACGGATATAGGTAATTAATGTCAGGACCCGTGTTTCTGTTCCTAGAGCGACATTGGCCTAGTATTAGAGTCGGTTTCGCGTTACATTACATGTATTTAGGGCCAGACCACTACATGCCAACTAATACCCTTAATTACAACTCAAATATCCAAGCCGATTTTTCTACATTTATTCAGACCTTCTAAATTTTTTTATTTTCCTCTAATTATATCACATCCCAATAAAAAATTTTTCTAGAGACATAAAAATCAAATAAAAATAGCAACTTTAACCTTCATATCAATCGCTTATTTATCTTACAAGTTTTTTAATAATCGAATTCGTGTTAGTTACGATTGTTTGTTTTCAATAAAGAACTGATCATTGTAAAAAAGTGCAGATGAAATTTATTATATTTGAAAATCGTGTTTCTTAGATGAGAAATGTGATGCTTTTAGCGTCGAATTGAGATGTTTTGCTAATGTTTGGATCCGGTCCTGTAAACGGTTATTTATATATTGCATATAAGTGATAGCGGTGTTGGTTCTCCTCAGTGTCAGGATTGATGATTTTAATGCACGTTATATTTTTGTAGTGTATTAGTTGTTTTCCGAGACCGGTTATCTTTCATCATTGTGTGCTGTAGTAACATGTGTATAATGGGTAGATTTATCAAAAGCGACGCCGTCCAACCATTAACCGACGATTGAAGACGCGCGTCGTTGCGCTACACCGGCTGTAAACTTCAGAAGAATGCAGGATAGAGCCGTTTTATGATGTAGTTTAACGTTTGGTTATTGAGAGGTTATTTGTAAGAAGGTTCTTAACCTGACTTTGTACACAAATATATAAGGGGATGGGTGTAACCACTTCAATTAAATTAACTATTCCTAAGTTGAATGATTATTTAAAACAAAAAGTTAAAAATTTCATTTTATTTTGTCTAGTAATAAAAAAAGAATTTTAACAATGCAAAAATTTTTCCGAAAATATATAAATATTTTAATTGATATCATTTTTTATAAAAACATTATGATACACACCAGCACATACTTAGACATTTTTGTAAAATTTATTTTTCTGGATTCAGAAGGTCATAAAATGCCGAAATTCATAACAATCTCAATTTCGATTTTTTTTTACGATCATAATATTTTCAGTAACCTACGGTTACTCTTCTTTCTAAAAATTTTGTGTTCTAATACAAACTAAATTCATTTTGTATGAAAATCTGCACATTTCCTGAACGAATATCATTCGCTTTAATAAATAACTAAGAAATTAAATGTTAATGCAATGAAAATATATTTGGTGTAGAACGGTGTACATGTTGAATTATAAATAGGTGCTTATCCTTTTCGGGTTATATTTTGTGGAAGTAACGTTTTTTTTTTCTATATAAATTTATGTATCATAGTATCTGAGAGTACGTGCGTGTATCTGGGCTTATGAATAGGTAAATCTGCTGCGGGAAGGTATAACCTTAGTGTCCCGTGGGATCGCCTCCTCGTCGCGGTGTATAAAAACTAAATAAACAAACCATATGGGACGACATATCAAGTAGATAGCACATGTGGCCCGGCCACATGAAATATAAGGCAGGTTGAGAAGAGATACATCTCCCTTGGTTCCAGGTGATTCTTATATCAAGAGTATGCGTCTGAATATTTATGACGAGATTTATTTTATCCTTCTATCTCGATTGCTGATGTATTTATGGAGGAGGAGGAGGAAAAAAAATGTATCACTTTATTATTTTTTTTTCTTTATATTTATTTTTGTAGAGATTTAATTCTGCTACCGGGAATTTTCTTTCGCGCTTATTAATTCGTCGCTCATAGTTTGGGAAAATTTTCAGTCGTCCGCGCCCCGTCGTTTCCGCTCCAGTAAGATGCCTTTTCTTCTTAATTTAATAATATTTAACGGTTCTGTCGTCTATTTAGTAAAACACGCGGCCGCTTCACAAAAGCTGAAGGGGCCCACGATCCCTTCTTCGAATTTTCTTCGCGACACACAAAAAAAAATGTTTCTTCACCCGGGGAAAGTAGATGAATAAGAAGTTTTGTATCGCGTGCGTTATGAAGCACGAATTTTCTCTTTTAGAAAATGGGGGGCGACGGTGTGGGTGGGCGAAAACAAACACTAGCAAAACAGGGTATTGAAACAGAATGAGTTCTACTGTGCATACAAAGAGCAGGTTCTATTATACTCATCTGTATTACGTTTCAAACAAGCTGCTCGAAATTAAGTGCATATTTTATTTGGAATTCGTACCAAGATGAGCGCGAGGAATTGTTTAATTTTATACGTTTCGGGGGTACGTAGTGCACGCACGTGCCACTCTCGATTCTCAAGCCCTTCAGCTACTTGCTTTTAAAACTTTATTAAACTTTTTAAGCAGCTCTCTACACATTTGTCAATACTTCATCATCTTTTATTACTTCCACACATCTCGTACACGTCATTTCATTTTACATATGTCAAACTTTATCCTTTTGTCTATTAAAATATGCGCAATATTAATGTTAAGTAAACACTTTAAATGATAATAAAATACACATGTTTTAAAATATCAATAATTTTAAAAATAAAAATAAATATAATTAATTGCTTTATCTATGGTACAGCCCCAAAATTATTTAGCTTAATAAATAAAAAAAATAACCAGTTGAGAATGCTTAAGAGCATTACCAAAACGAATTTGAAAATAGAAGACAGAATTAATTTAATGACTTTACCATCATCAGATTTCTATCCATTCATTAATTTTCATCATTATCATCAGAGGCTAATCAATCCAAAGATTCAAGAAGCAACAAACATCTATGTCATCCAGAACAAGCCTGACTTTTGCTATTTTTTCCTTTTTACCGATTCTGGCTGTCAAGAAAACTGGATTTGATTGTAATTTAGTAACAATTTTCTTTTTAACTAAACAGTAAACTTTTCGTAATAAAATACTCGACATTTTAAATTTATTTCAATGCAATTAATAAAGTATCGCTTCGATTTCTTTCTGTTCATATATAATTTTATTAATCTGTAAGAATTAAAAAAGAATAAACTTTCACTTGATATGAGAGATTATTAGTAGAATTTATCGAGAAAATAAGTTTTAGGATACATTAATTAAAGTTGATTTTTTTGTGGAAAATATTAAAGTGCTCTGTTGACGAAGGATGAAACGAGCAACCGACCCACTTTAATCATAAATCCATTCCATGAAGTTTGATTAATGTAATTGGTTCAAATGATTTGGTGATTTTGTGAGCGGTTGTAATTCACGTTGGTATTAATTTGTACGTCTATTGATTTAAAATGAGAATTACATACGCTTTCCCTCAACCCTTTTTCATGTTTCATTTCAATATTTTTTTTATAACACAACAAAAAATTCGGTTCGGTGTTCGTGCAGTTAAGGTGTGTTTCTGCGATTAATTTTCCATTTTGCTGGAGCTACGCATCTGTCGCTTGTTCACGACAGCTTTTCGAGCCGTCGCAAAAAGTAATTGTTGAGTGAAAGAAGCTTCTAATGGCAGAACAATGGTTCGAGCGCGTGATTATCAGCACTTTCCCTTTGGTTGTGAGGTTGGTGGCACCTGTGGAAACCAGTTTTTCTTCCACGGTGGATTGGCGGAGTTGGAACGCGACGCCCACTACCTGTTTCCAGGTATTAACATCCAGGTGGGTTAATTCTGATTGGTGCTGGTGAAAGCTCAATTTTCTTTTATGCGCAAGGTTCCTTTTACCTGGAACTGGCAGGTGCGCAATGGTTTCAGGAGCTCCTCCTAACTATCGATCCTTGCAGGTGAGTGCCAAGCGATTGGTCGCTAGCTCTACACCGACTTGATCTGTACAATATTAATTGAATTAGCACCGGTATGGACGCGCGCATAATGTGTGCGATTGATGATAAGGGGTGGTTCCTCAACAAAAAAAAAAGTCTTTACGTGTGATAGTTGAGGGTGATCGCTGAGTCATATTAGAGGGGTGCCCGTCGCGGGAAATGGCCGCATTGTCCGCGTGATTCACCCAGGATGTGCGCGCATAATGTACCGTGGATGCACCTATTTGTAACCCCTAGAAGACGGATCGTCCTGTTTTGTTCGGTGGGCGGCCAACTTCATCCTGTCGCTCTACTCTGCCATTACGATATGATGGGTATCGTCACGGTACCTTGGCACAGTCACAGACTCCAAAAGCGCTATCATTGTTTATCATCTCTAGACATCACCAGGCCACACTCCGAGTTGAAATTCTTAAGTGAGCAATAAACCTTTACGGTGTTTTTGTTCGCTTTCGGGTTCGTTTCACACGTGTCCCGACCTTAGTTCAAGATCGTATTTCAAATGCTATAAAAATTTTCTAATATTGCTCGCGTTCTCTTGTTCAAACCGCGCTGTAAACAACTTTATATTATTTTGTATAAATACCTTAAAGAGGGCCTGCATACACGTGGAGAGGTCCACTATTTACAACTGTTTAAAAACTCATATAACTCATAAAGATTTCATTCAACATTAATTTTATGAATTCACTCTAAAAATAAAGCTTTAACTACTACATAAACAATTATAAGTCACACTGTTATTTATTCAGTCAGCACAGTTTATATTGTTAACAAGTTTTACATGTCAAACACTGACCGAGTACACAGAACCGAAATGTATAACTTTAATTTGTTACAGAAATACCAACGCACTTTTTCATACATAAATTATTTTAAATAGAAAAAGGATCAAATAAATTATTTTTTGACTAACATTATGGGAAAGGCAGAACAGAGAATTTAAAACTGTAGGCACCTTAATAAGAAACTGGACCGATGTTTCATTGATAAGAGGCAGAAATATTTTCTGAGGAATAGTTCCGGGTCTGAATCCTACATTATTCGAACAGAGCACCCTGGCTGGTTGAGATTACCAAAAATTTAATTGCCGAAAAAGAAAAAAATAGATTAATCAATTAAAAATACGCCAATAATAAGTGTTCTTAGAAAGCCTGAAATCCTCACTTACAAACTTCGCGGTACTCCATGGATAGAGTATTCAGTAAGATGCACAATTCAATGTCAAAATGTAAATAAATCATTTAAAGCTAATTATTTTTGTTGTAAAAAATAAAAACGACCTTTAAAATGAGAAAATAAAAACACAAAAAAAATTAATGGGGTGAAGGGGTTAAGGTATTTTTTCCCATTGAGTATTCTTATCATGGGTGAACTGTAAATAACTGCGATTTGTCCAAGTCCGGCTTAAAATAAATGCCTGTTG
>JAODAH020043340.1:0-12066 GCA_027574865.2 Coproporus ventriculus | reverse complement strand
TGTACATAAGTGCAAGACAGAAAGAGAAGGTTTAACTTACCGATTTCTAACTCTGGATGAATACCAATATCTCGCAGGGACCAATTTCTGAAGGACCATTGCCGATTTTTCATAATTCGAAACGAATTGAATCGATTGTTTATCACGATAGGCAACCCAATTCACACTCTTATCACAAAATTTATATTACAATTATAAATACTTCAGTGATTTTATTACCTATCAAAATTTTTCTTTGAAAGTTCTCAAATTTTAATTTTTTCTTTGTTTTATAAAATTTAAGTGTTTTTTAACCAAATTGAATTATAAATTTTTAAATTCCCTATCGAATTTTATTTGAGATTAAAAATGCATGTAACGTCGACGTCCTTCCCTACCCTCCCATTACATTTTATTTAAACATCAGTCTGCAATTTATAGATTAAGTTATGAGCCCGCCTATAAAATTTTGTTAAGACGTTAAGACATTCACATTTTATGTCGGCTTCCATTAAATTCTAACCAACAACATAAAATAAAAGTTAATCACCCCCCATACCCCCCTCCGCTTCGCTCAAAATTGTAATGTGCAATTGTAAATTCCTTAACTTAACCAAACTTTTTGAATTAAATTTTCGTAAAGAATCTCATTATGAGGGGGGTCCGGGCTTTATTTTTATTACCAAACTTTTCTAGTATGCGGTGGAGAGGGATAAAGTTGGGGTGGGGTGAATTTTCCACTCGCACTTCTAAAGTTATGTAATGGGAGATCCATTTCCATGGCAGACCGATATTTAAAAAATTAAATGGGATAGGAAATAAAAATGTTATCTTAATAACCGAACCGCAGCACACTTCGATATCTCTCCATTAATTAATAATGCAGCACTTTAAAGATAGTCATGGAAATAAATTTTAAAAACAGATGCGAGTACAAAATTACAGAACTAGGCCATCTGGGATTAATAAAATAAGTAATCGAGGTGGCTTTGTCACAAACAGCTCAATTTTATAATCAAAGAAATAAAAATGTGAGAATCGAGTATTCGGGGGAGGGTTGGCTTCCTATGAAAAATGCAATTCCCTCTCGAAATAAAGGAAAATTAACTGCGAACACTTTTTATGTCCCGACATAATGGGGTTGGTAATAAAATAATAAAATGCGACATAACCTCAGTTTTGCAACTTTGCAAGAAAAAAATAAATAAACTTGAACGCCGACGCTCCCAATCACCTTGGAAACTGCATATCAATGCCACTTCCCTGTATGATAAATTGCGCAAAAATGTAAACAAAAGAAAATAAACGAAGAGGTGTTGCGATGGTATTGCGATTTAATAAAATGGAAAGTTTCAAAAATCGTTCGAAGCAGATTTTAAATTCCTTTCACTTTTCGTATCAATATGAAATCTCGTGAGAGCGTTCTTCTTTTCATTTTTTTTTTTGCAAAAATCGAGGAATTAATAAATGAAAAATTTTAATAACCAAAAAATCACATAAAATTTAAAAATTTCAAATCTACCCTAAGACAAAAATTGTAATGTCCGTTTTTAGCTTGTGAAACAATCATATTTCATGTAATAACATAAAATTGATTGTTTGTTGATATTTTCAAATGTCAAAATAAAGAAAAGTTCTGGTATCTCGTATGTTACCGGAAAATTTGTAGAGGGGGTGTGTCTTGGACCACAGGATCAATGCACACTTACAAAGTGGGGGGAAATTAAAAAAAAAATAAATTAACCGGTGGATGGCGAAATGAAAATTGTATGATCACCAAGAGGGAGTCATTGTGGTGGGTGCCACCCCCGACCGAGATGCACCAGGGGAACGGCCGCTCGCGGGAAAACTAGACGAACAGACGAGGCTGCGATCCTCCCTCACCTTCGGCCAACATCGCTCGTTCCGGGATTCATCCCGACACCGGCCGATCGATAAAGACCTCATATACAAAAATTCAATTCCAAACAAATAAAATTAAAAAAAAAAAGAAAATCATCAAACGAATCGAGTTGGCCATGCACTTTTTTATTTTCGAATTCATATTTGAATTTCCAAATTTCCTGGCTATTACCTTTTAATTTTTTTTTTAATTTAATTTTATTCAAAATTCACCAAACGTGAAGACACAAATTGTCGCTTAGCAACTTTTGTCGCCAATTGTTGCATCTCACTCATACTTAAGAGTCTCACATTATTCATAAGTCGGTCACACTTTAGGGAACGGCAAAATTTGTCGTAAAATTAGGAAATGACTGAAATAAAAATGTTATTGAATTTTTTTTACCTATGTCAATAGAAATGGAACAACATATGTACTTTGGAGAAATAATAAAAATCCTCAAAGATTAAATTAAGATTGCGATGGGGGGTGGGGATGTTTAAACCGCAGACTGCTTGAAATTTCGAGGTATAATTCTCCTTCCTTGACAAACAACTTTTCCAATAACACACCAATTCATATTTTTATTGAAAAAAAAAACGAAAATTCAACATCAAATTGCTTATGACAAAAATAAAAGCATCGGCTACTTGATTTATCAAAGAAAAAATAAAAGCAAAAACAAAATTTAGTAGGCCATGAAACTGTTTAGTTATTTTTTCTACTTTGAATTCAATTTATAGATTGACAATAATTTTCTTCGAGAAAATGTGGATGGATATAGGGAATTTTCGTGTAAAAAATTGCCCTTGGTCGGGATATAGGCCGCGGAGGAGCAGTGAACGTCCGCCTGGTGTCGAAATATTACCCCGAGCCGAGATATAAATTTTGCAAGAGGCAAAATAAGAAATAAGGGGGATATTATGGAATATTGCACATCCCAAGGGATACGGCCATTTTCGGAAAGTTGCGTCACGCGATAGTTCAACACGCCCATCGCTTAAATAAAATTAAACAATTAATTTCATAGCCACCTTGATAATTACTTTTGCCTACTAGATTTAAAATTTTATTCTGCAAATATGCAACAGTTTATTTCGCATCCTTTTCTATACTAAATGTTTGACACGCACCGAATTATTATTATTATTATTTTTTTTTTAATTAAAATGTCATCTTGATTTATTTAGAAGTTGGCAATCCTCCATTAAAACAAAAGATCAATCAGAAGTTATAATGGACCCGATAGAATCAGACGTGTACAACAACAAAGTGAAAATTAATCACTGGACCGATAAGATGATGGAGCACAAAAAAATTGTTTACTCCTCCGAACTAAAAATGTACCAACTCGAACTTCTCCTATCGTAAGTGTAAACATTAAACATTTTTACAAAAGAAAAACAAGAGTATTTTTCTTTCTTTTTTAGAAATTATTCCAACACAAATAAATTAAGGTGGAGCGTCCGAAACAGGGAATTTCCCAATCTAATCCACCACGAATCTAAAAAACGCAAATCAAAAGGATCCCCCCCTTCACAATCCACAGAAGAAATGTGAACGCTCCATTACACAACGCAACTGCAGCAACATTCTTGCACAATCGCAATCTATTAAACATTTCATTAATTATTATTGTTATTTCTTTTTTGCGTAATAAATTTAATAAAAAAAAAACGCGCGCCGTAAGCACTTTCATGCACTAATTACCTCGTTTTAGGGTGGAACTTAATTTATATTCTCACCTTTAATTGATGATGAACGCGGCAGAGGGCCTGGCCACTCCTAAAACAAAACAGAATTTTATTAATTATAATTCATTCAGTAAATTTAGCAGGTTATGGAATAAAATAAATGTTTTATTATATTTGTTAGTTGTATATCACGTTGGCGTTGGTATGTAATAAATTGTTGCTCTTGTTGATTATTATAAATCAAGATAGCGGCGGAATAAAATTTAATATATTGTTCCACCGCCAACCCGATTAATAAGAATTAATACGGGTACCGTTTATTTTATTTCAAAGCTATTTTGATTTGCATAACATTTTTTTTTTCACAACCTACTTAATTTATTATGGATAATGAAATCTTAATTAAGATTATTAAAAAAGGAAGGAAATTTTTTTAAAAGACCAAGAAAACAAAATAAAAAAAAGTCATGTACACCTTAGTACACGATTTAGAAATAAAACTTCTGACTTGATAGAAAAAAATGAATTTTAGTTGGCGATGAAATAATTTCTGTAATATAGATTCAAGTTGGCCATGGTAAAACAAAACAAATACAATCTCCTCTGTTTTCCATAATAAACGGTTGAAAAAAAGCATCTAGTAGGCGACCAAACAAATTTCCTAAAAATATAAATAATGAAAAGAGCATTTAAAGCGTTTTAAATTTTCTTTTTATCCAAGTAATCTAATGAATGCGGTTTCAATTATCTTATTTAGTTTTGTTAAACAAAACGAACGGGATGTTGGGACGACTCATCATGGTAGGCGTGGAATAAAATTTTAACATTTGTGGTTAATAATTTTTTTTATCGTCCGTTACAAGGCTAAATCATCTTTGATATACATTCACATTTTTGCAGTCCCTTACCTGCTTTTATGAGTCACGTACAGAAACATTTCAATACAAAAAATAAAACACGTGTGCCGTGCACAAAAATAAATTTCTAATATTATTAACAATCCTGTTTAATTTAATTTTTTTTATTATTTAATTTGCTCTTCCATCTATGTGTAAATCCATCTTTCTTGAAGGAAACAATAAAAACAATGCGATCTCTGTCCTTAATTAATTTTTTATGTGACGTCATTCAGAGTTTGATAGTTTGAGTGCTACGCCCGATAATAAATATTAATTGAAATTTGCATCGTTAACACGGTGTTAGTGTTCTATTCACAATTCCCGTTCGTTCCGTTGCCAATTAACAATTTTAATTAGGAAAAAAATAATAATTTCACGCTTTGCACTACCAACTTGATTTAAAATTTATAAAAAAACAACCATGTTTAATATTAAATTTAATAACTATTACTAACTTGATGTTTTTTTTTATTTATTTCACCGCCTAATCGATTTATATTGATTTAACAACAAAAATTCGCCAACTTGATTTATTGTTTTAAAAATTAAGTTCGTTCCCCAGCCAATTTAATTTTATAATAAAGGGAAAAAAAATCATAGGCACCTTGATTTTTAACAATCAAAGCGGACGTGCTTTATTTTATTTCGTGGATAAACTGATTTACAATGGAAAATTTTTCGTTTAACTTGGATTTTTTTTATTGAAAGATTTATAAAGCTAAAATCTTAAAATTGTGGAAATAAAAATTTTAGTACATTTTTAAAATTTTACAGATTTTATAAAAAAATTGTCATTGTGACAATTTTAGCATACGCATAAAGAAAAACTATTTTGTCCTTATCAGCTATTAAAAAAAATCAATTTAGTACCATTTTATGAAGTTAGGTTGGCACAAAATAAAATATTGTATATTCACGGCAACACTGCTTTTGACATCTAATGAGTTTGAATTAAAAAATTGGGATAAATTCTCAATTATATAATTTATATCTCTGATTCAACGGGTGGCTGCGGTTTTGCATGCATGAATCATCCACGGACAGAGAGGACCTTATCCAGACAAAAATTAAAATGACCGTTTCACTACATTTTTCAAGGCCCACTTTGATTATGGACAATTAAACGCATTCTTTTGTTTACAGAAGGTCGCCGATTGATAATAAAAAACACCGCCAACCATGATTTCGTAACGAGGCGCCCCATCTTTCAAAGGTGAAAGTTTCTCAATGCCAAAACAGTTTGGCCACACATGGCATTGAAAAAAATTCAAATTTTACAATTTTTCAAAGCCCACTTGTTTTTTTTTAACAGTTCCTCAAATATTTTGAAAAGCAGAATTTCATACCATAAACATGAAGATACCCATGTTTCGTTCATACATAACCTTAAAATTTAAACCATTTTTAATTAGTTAATGAATTTCATTAACAGTATTTTTTTTTTTTGCTGTCAACGTGAATGCTAATTGAATGTAATCCGATTCCGCTTATTACAAAATGACATTTGTTTGATGTCACTGAACTTTCCCGATATAGCGATTTCATCGATCGGAAACAAATTTGGATTGAAAGAACATAATTACGTGTGTTCATGGCTATTGTGATTTTTCACGATTGCGTGTGCAGAATTTCATGTGAAAATGGCAGGCGCATTGTTTGAACAGAACTTTAACCGGAGGAATCCCATGAACTCATGAACAGACGATTCGACCAACAAATAGGAACTTGAAAATGAAAACAAAAATGGCATTTGTTGTTTAATTTTCGTTTTAACATATTAATGTAAGGTTGGAATGATATTGAAATCTAACAGGCCGTGATTTAATATTATAATAAGTAGGCCGTGAATTACATGTGAAAGCTGGCCATGCAGCACATATTCCTCGCTCAGGTAAAATGAAATGTCGAGGAGGGAGAGAGAAAGAGAGAGAGTACATTCAACCAAAAAAAATTTCACAGCAGGCGAAATCTGGATTGATGGAGTAATAGCAGAAACTAGGTTATGTACAATTCTATTCAAATAATTCGCAATTTTAATTATTTCCGTGCAATTCTTTCAGCGCACCCTGCCAAATAAAAAAAAAATCGAAAAATAAAAATTTCGAAATGTTTAAAAAATATCAAGCGGTGCAAATGACAAACATTAAAAAAATTTCAGAAATTCAAATACCAAAATGTCAAATTTTTCAATGCCACTCAAACACGAAAAAAAAATTAAAACTAAAAATATCGAAAAAATTTCGTTTTTGTATCATTTCATCTCTTTCCAACACATTCAATCCAGCATTGCCACATCTTTGTCCCACTCATTACAAGACAAAAATTTAAAGAATTTAAAATAAGAAAAATTGAAAAAACTAACAAAATTGCAATTTTTTATCATTCCATCCCATTCTAAAAAATCATTCATTCCAACTCTTTCCAACATATTCAATCGACAATCAATTCATCTTGTTTCCGCTTATTATAACCCAAAAATTAAAAAAAAATCAAACATGTTAAAAAATAATTAAATTGACCGCCGAATTATTATGCAACGTGGATATTTTCATTGCCTACTACGTTCTTTATAAAATAAAATGATTAAATTTACAGATGGCGCGCAAGCCTCGTAAATTAGTTCAATTAAACAAGCACCTACTTGATCACGGCGCTTAATTGCTGATTAATGAAGACCTGCTCCAATTAACCAGAAGATGCAGAAGCTCCTCCAAAAATAGAACCAAACAAGTTCATTGCTCCAAATATCAACTTTACATACAAACAATTTTTATTTTTATATCTCTAGATATTATTTTCATAGCCCACTTCAATTAAAAAAAAATATGAAATTATTTTTCCTACAAAAAAAAATTTTTTTGTTTGAAGTAGGCTATGAAAATAATAATCTATCAAGAAAAAAAAATCATGAAAATCAATCGAAAATGGTTATGGCGCCGGGTACATCCCATAAATCCACCCCACATTCCCTCTCCGAATCATATTTCCTAAAGTGTTCGAAATGAGATATTTACCCTCTCCGCTTCCTCCAACCCCGTTTTTCATCGCTGTAAAAAAATGTTTACTTGGCACCGAAATTTTTAGTCTATAAAAAAATAGTAGGTCATGTTCGTATATTCAATCGCATCCCCCATCCCCCTCAAGACATCAATCGCATAATGAGTGGCGTGACTAGCACACCCCCGCCCCAAAACAAATGTAAACCTCGTCATCGGTTATCATTTAATTTTATTACGGTGCCCTACCTATCCGTCCTTCACCCCGTTTTATAGGGATGTAACTACACACCTTAAATAACAAATAAATGCAGATGAAAATTACGAATTGAAGCCTATAACTTACCCCTCCCCCCTCCAACCTTAATTTTCCAACAATAACATTTTCACTTATAAAATTGGCGATTCTTTCATTCCGCGCAATTTCATTCTGTTCCTCCAACCATTAAATCTTTTCTATTTCTTTCGGCACAAAACACAGGAAATCATTACAATCTGGAAAAAGCGGCGCATTTCTCTTTTTGAAAGACGCCAACTGCGATCATTTCATCTAGTTACCGAAGTAAAACTTTTTATTTATTTTTTATTTTTCCAAAGCTAATGTGATTTTTTACTTCTCATTTAATTTTATATAGAAACAAAAGGGTTATTAATACATAACAAAGTGGGCCGTGATTTAGGATAGAAAATCGATGCGGTGATCTGCAATTGTAATCAACTCGCACCAGATGCTAATGACATTTGTGAACGCGGCACCCACTCACTCACCATTGCAAATTCGCGTTTTTGACCTTCCACCCACCAACGCAAAAAAATAAAAATAAATGTTAACAGACATCATATAACAAAAATTTATTTAAAACATTTCACTATCCGAAAGACTAAACTTTCAACTTTGCATTTTCTTTGAACTTTTTCAATTTTTTGCTTTAAACTTTCAATTTTGCATTGATAAACAATTTAGTTTTTTTTTTTCTTAGATATTAAAAGCAAAGTCGGCCGTGAAAATGTTTGGTAAATTGTCACAAGATGAAGAATCCTCCAAATGAATCACAATTGTCCCCTAAAGGCGCCAAGATCAATATAAACATAATTATTTCGTGGTGAATCGGGGATAGAAGGGGGCGAGGGTGCCATCTGATGCGAATAATTACTTTCCAGAGAGGGTACTCCTCATAAAATAAAATTCGTAACAAATACATATTCCACCAAACACCTGAACGGATCCTGTGATTTATTTAATAATTTTTTTATTTCAAAATATATAATAAACATAGCTCAAGTTATTGATGGATGAGTCACATGTTGGTCATGGAGCAGGTAAAAGTACCGTTTTCAAACGGAATATAATAATAACAATTTGAAAGAGGTTTTGGGAGGGGGCTCCCTTGGGGTACTTACAACAGGTGTCTATAAGGAGATCCCCTTTCGCATTCTAGGTTATGTTTAATATTTTTAAAAGTTTTATTTACCTGGTGATGAATTTTGGAGGTTAGGTCCGGTACATGTGAATAATCCAGAGAGGGGCACTTGATTCACATAACAAACGCGTAATGGCGCACCTGTCACACGGATTTCTTTAACGTTTATCTCTAACGCCGGATCAATTCGAACTGTCACCGCGCCCCCAGCTGTTCCAAAACACAACCGACTTCTTCCTTTCACTACCAACTTCATTGAACTCCCCACTTCTTACTAAATTACCAATCTGAAAAATTAAAAAAATATATAATTATCCACCTTTTTAGAACTTTAAGAAATTAATTCGAATTAAAAATAACGTACACCTTTTTGATTCCTTCTAAACAAAATCATAGAAAATGTATCTTATACATATTAAAAAAAATAAATAAATAATTGAAAGAAACAGGACTGCCAACGTTATTAATGAAAAAATGCTTAATGTGCTTAATCAAAGCCACCTACATTATTGTAGGGGGCTTTGGCTTACTTTGAAGTTCTGGAATTAAAATTTTATTATTTTCTTATTTTCCAAAATGAGCCTAAAATATGTTTCAAATAAAAAATAAATTTGGAAATTATATAAGTGAGAGTTTAAGTAAGGAAAAGGATAGAAATAAAAGATTTATATCACAATAATTTATTCCAAGTCTCCTTACTTAATCTTAAAAATTATATATACAATAAATACTCAAAACATTCCATCTTTAATTCCAATGGGTACAAGTACGGCAAGAAATAGTATCAGATTCCACAACGCTAATTTAAAATCTGTTGGAATTGCATATGGAAGTAACACTTTGGTCAATCGATTCACCTCATGAGAGGCACATACGAAAATAAATGAAGTTATGATCACATTTAAAACCGGATAACCGGGTACCAAAACTAAAACACCGTGCGTATCCGCTGCTAACCAAATATGGTACTGACTAATAAATAATTCCAGAGAAACATTTCCGAACCACGCGAATAAACTCGAGTAACGTGTACGCAATACCCCGGATATATTTCGTAACACGACATAACTTAAAATTGGGAGGCAAACGATGTATGAATGAATTTCGCTACAATCCAACTCGCTCCGACAAAGGAATGTGAAGGTTATGTAACACCCTAAACCGATTATACTCGCAAGGGTGGCGCTTAAAGCAATCCCTCGTGAAAATAAATTACTATGATTATTATCATCAAATAAATTGTACCTTTGTGCGAGGAGTAACAATGCACCGAAAAGCATCCCATATAAACTAGAGTACCTATCTAATTTCCAACGAGACCACCATTCATGTATATCATCATCCGTAGTAACAAATAAGGCTTTCCACGGGCGCGTCACAAAAACTTTCTCAAAAAACACTTCCGACATAAATAAAATTGTAATTACACTGAACATTCCAATCAATTTAATTACGAGGTAAAAATATTGCATGATATTATTCTCGGAGCTTTGTGAGGTTATAAGCGGAGGGAGAGCTAAAACCCCATAACACATTAAATACCAAAATGACATTAACGGAACAAAATAATAAAATTGATAAGGGCGATTCATACATAAACATAACATAACTGTAAAAAAATTTAATTGAAATAAATTTTTAAATAATCCGACTAAGGTTATGTCACCCCGTTGAAAAACGTATACAAATTGTTGGTACCCCAATAGGAATAAATATGCAGATATTAACACTTTTATGTGCATATTAATTAAAAGTATTTGGCTTGCGCCCGTCATATGGTACACCAATACAACAAGTTGCATCCATCCCTTCCATTCATCAATTTGGTCACGATGGAGAACTTTCGTGAATTTACTATCTTCAGTGAAGAATAATCCGAGAGCACATACATACCCAATAGGTAGCCAGAAACTGTATTCCGAGTAATACTTATTTTCTTTCATGAAAAAATTGGTACGGTCGCAGATGAAGAAGTAAGACATTATTACAGCAACGATCGCAAGAGATTTGAACAGCGTGTATAAATCACCCGGAGACGAAACAAACGAGGAATGTTCTGCATCCATTAATAGAGTATATTCTTGAACGGGATTCCCACGTAGTTTTAAAATCCAACGATGGAATGTCATTAACAAATAAACCAGCACACTGTAAATACCAAAATTTGAGGTTATATAAAAATTGTATTGGAAGAGTAAAATAAAGTACTAACCAAATCCCTAAAGACACAAATGTGACAACTTGTAAAGTCGTGTAAGATTCAGCTGAACTACAACAAGTCCCATCATTAAAATTCATGTAATCGTTGCAATACATATTGAGTAAAATTTGTGTGTTATGTTTTAATGGTCTTGCTGCTAAATGAATCCCATCAGGACTTTCTGAAACCATTCCTTGAGCTACCAACCGCGCACTCCACCATAAATCCGCAGAAGAATGTGAAAGTACCTAAAATTAACAATTATATTTTGATGCTTTAATATAACGTCAAATTATAAATTACCTCTATAGCTGCATTATTGTATAAATCAATTTGTTCGTTTGTAATCATTCGATCTTCGGGTTTTAATTTCTCTGGATTGACAGGCTCCTGCAATGCCCATAAAATCCGCGTTTTACGTTTGTGTAAACCATCAAACGGTTGAACTAATCGAGTCAAATTCATACCATATTCTTGTAAAACAGAATGTGATGCGTTCGATGACTGAATCGACCAAAATCCACAACCTACAACTATGACAGATGGCGATATTTCCGAATTTTTCCATTTTCTACAACAAAAAATTAGTACAATGTTAATATTTAAGGTGAAGGACAATAATAGTACGATTCCCTATCACGCATGGCCCCTATGCATATTTCAAACCTCCACAAATTAATTCTGGAATCATTCAGTTGTGTAAATAATACTAACCGAAAATTATCTACCATATTTTTTGAAATGTACGGACTTGAAATGTACTCCACACGAATTTTAAGTTTATTATCGATATGCACCAAATTACTTTCTAAGGACGAAGGCGGAGACGTCACCTCTCCATCCTGTTGCTGTAAATGCTTCACAAAACCAATATAGAGATCACGTATTCTAGAATCGCCGATAAAAATAAAATGAGATTCCTTTCCATAAAATGCTAAGTAACGTAGGCACCTTCGAGTATCGCTAAAATTAAAACAAAGAGAGAGATTAGGTTA
>JAODAH020043338.1:0-92990 GCA_027574865.2 Coproporus ventriculus | reverse complement strand
GTTCACTTTAGTGCAAACTATAGAGCGGCAAATAAAATATTTTATTACAGGCCAAAATTAAATATTTTCATTAACTTTCCTGTACCATTCATGAATCAAAATGAAGTCCAATTGGGAAGAGGTTGGTTTCCGCAGTAGCCAATAGACGCATTTTTAATTTTTGGCCGAAAAAAGTTCAAAGGAAAAAAAACTTTTTGAGCAGCCAAAGTTCACACTCGTGTCATCATCCTCAAAAATTCTATACTTTTCATGCAAACAAAACAAAAAAATAAAAGGCCATTCATATTTTCATTTCATAATTTTTCATAGGTACGGAATCTTCCATACCTGTCAGAGGGAACTCTCTGGGCCTGATAGTGTTTAACCAGTTCAGGTGGTGCATAAAAATTTTTAGTTATAGAAGAAAAAAATTACAAATGAAGAAAAGAAAATGTAATACAAGAAGCAAAATGATATATAAAATGTAGTACATATTTATTTTGAGTGCAAAGAAAAGGTTAAAATAAGAAAGAATAACCATCTTACGAGTTACTTACTGATTATATCAATCAAAACTAAAAAAAAATACTGATAATTGGGAGCAATAAAACGAATGATACAAAATATTACAACTTTCTGTATTGATAACACAAAGAAACCTAATAATAAACTTAAAAAGTAATATAAATAGACATTCTCTAATAATTTACAATTATTTAATAATGAAGGCATTAGATTTTTATTAAATAAATTATATATTTACAATTATATAGATATATTCTACTTGGGATCATCTAAGTGTTACATTTATAAATAAATAAAAAGTGCTTACAGTTCTTTTTATACACATGAAAAATATTTTCAATAATACTTTCTTTTTATATTTATTGTATTTTTATTGTAATTGAATATTTTTTATACAGTATTTCTCTAGTTTTTTTTTTTCTTTGTTTTACTTTTACACTAAATATGTTTCTTATGCAACATGTATTCTATTAATTATTTACATTTTTCTTAACAACATATTAAATAAAGTGCAATTATAATTACAAATACTAACGAATACTATCGGTACAAATTCTACTCGAATAAAAAATATTCATTTTTACTGCAGATATGAAAGCCTTTCTTAAAATTTAGATATTTACACATTTGTATTTTACTAAATATACATATATAAAAGGAATTTTGTTTTTTTTAATCATTTTTCTTCCAATCTCTTATCACAGAAAGTGACACAGAGCACTCATCCTAAATGAATAATGGCAAGACAATTTTATTAATTTCTGGTCTTTCATCCGTTTCACAGTTGCCTTAGATAACATGGGATGATATGAATGATAACCAGTTAAACATAAAATAAACGTTGTTCATATCTACCATCAACAGAATGGAACGCATTTTTTGAAGAGATTTAAAAGTATCGGTTAAAACTTTTTATATTATTCAATGAGGAGAAATTTACCGACTATTAACGCCTCTTAGAAAAAAAAATGGATAGCCAGCGAGGGCATTCGATTACAGAGCCAAATGGCAGAAATGTCTGTCTGATGACAAATTATTAGAAGTCCATAACCATATTTGTTAAGGGAGTATTTTGAAATCACTTTCAGTTTAATTATCAATTGAGCTTGCATAATCGTAATGACGGATTTCATGAGAAAGGTACAATACAAGTCATTCTATCATTTGGTTCAAATTGTGGTGGTTACAGCATATAACTAAATCCAAATTATTAGCCCTCAACTTGCATTGTAACTTCCAGATGGTTGCCGCTATGACTTTTGGAGGTATTTTGGCTTCCATTTCAGCTAATAATACATGAGAAATGTCCAAAAGAAAAATATCTAAATGCACATAATCGATCGGAAATTTCCAATAAAATACGATGTTACAAACCGTTAAAAAAATCCTAATAATAATAAGTAGTATAATATAATAAATTTTGAATATTTCATTTTAAATAATATATATAAAAAAAATAAATAAATCATTTATAATTGAATCAAAACCTTTCTCGTAGTCCCTATAACATATAATTGAGGGTAAATTTGGATCTTGGAATTAATTGATATAGAAATTTCGTCTACTTTACCATGACATGTGAATATTAACAATTTTTCCATTTCGTAGTTGACGTCTGTTGATTGTACATATAAACAAACCTTAATAGACAGCGTTTAGATCATTCTAAGCTTATTCTGATAGTCATAAATATTTATGATTCAGGTTCGAGGTGGGAAATTTAAAGGAAACTGAAATTAATCGCACGTAAGATCTTCACGGAAATATAAGTGTTTCCTCCACGCTCCTCTAATTATGATGATTATCATTGAACAGAAGGGAACGAACGTAATTTTGGGATTGTTTTGATATATTTCTTTACATACACATATTAGACATACTGACTAGATAATATTTACATTGTTTCTGTTTGTTTCAATTTATTTACGGTACATCGTTGATATTATTATCGTTCCTAGTAAAGAATTCACCTCTCCAGTACAAAACACTGCACTATAAACAAAAGGACGATATCTATAGTCCAACAGATTGCCGTACTGCTATTATTTCCATGTTGCATAGCTGCTGGTTGTTCCCCGTTGAGTACATGCACTAGGACGCTAGCAGCATCACTACTAGATGGAGAACAAGTGTAGTTACCGCTGTCTGTTGGTAAAGCTCTGGAAATGAGGAGGCGGCTTGTGCGGGTTTGCTTTTCAGTGACAACGCTAATGCCACCTCTTTGAGAATAGTTGATGACGTTTCCTCCACGATACCAGTAGATAAAACTCGGAGGATCCGGTGTCTGAAGAACGATACATGTGAGATTTATATCACTTCCGCTCTTGATGTACAATTCCGCATTTCCCAAGATCTTTGCCTTTGACACTAAAACAGTAAAAAAACGAATCAACAAATTATATACTGCACCTTATATATCTCAACAATCATATTTCTGCGTGAATAGTGCTATTTCTATATCCTTCATGTTTCTTACACCTCTACATACCCAGGAATGTAATAACCTTTGTAGATAAGACTTCACATACAGTGAAGTTAATACACTCCCTTATAAGCCCACAAAGGCTATTCACGCAAAACACATTCAGTTAAATGGTTATTTATAAAAATAAAACACCTTTGCAAATATCCTGGTTTATATGAATAAAATTGTGATTTAAAATACAAAAAGGTTTTATTTATGAAAATCATGACTTCATTTAATTATCCTTTTGTCCTTTATTTTAAAAAACAATAAAATAAATACATAAACAATTTTTTATTGTGGTAGTTGTTATAATAGGATAATGGACAAATGAAAATGCAATCCTTCGTCGACGTTTCATTTTATTTGTATGGTCATTAAAGCTTCTTCAATATTACTTTAGAAAACCAATAATAAAATTACACAAAGCATTTTATAGTTATTCAATATTTTATATTATTTCAATTTTTTTTTTCGTGTAATCATGAAGAAAAAATAAACAAAGCGAAACGTCGGTGAAGGATTTTATTTTAATTTTTTACTGTCTATTAAGACAGTTGAAATTAAATTAAAAAAATTGATTGGTAATTAAAGTAAAGCTCTAAAATAGAAATAAATAAATTGAAACTGTTTTAATACTATTTTTCACCATTTTTTAATAATTTTGTAATTGTGTACTTTCGTTTGTTCTAATTATTGTACTTTTTATCATTACATAAATCAACACATTATACATATATAATAAATTTTCTTTGTATAAATTTACTTTATTATATGGAACGCTTATCCGTAAGGATCTAGTTACTTTTCAAGACTATCGCGTTACATTAAATATAAAATAAGTCCTCATTAAATTGTCAGCAGATTTACTTCGTCTACGTGTGAAGTAATTGATCCAATATACTTCAATACAGTATAGTATTAATTATCTAAAACCAAAGCATTTAACCATCCTTTGAAACGTGTTAACTCCTATTTCCTTTATATAAACCGTTCCATATAAGATATTTTAGGATTATCTCTTTGTAATAATCTGCACAACTTCTACAATAATGCTCTAGAAATTACAAAGAGAGATTTACTTGTATTGTCTGGCGGATTTCTTATGTTGCATATCATAAAACAGTATTATATTGCTCTAGCGATTTTTTTCTCCTATTACATATTTTTTTTTTATTAAAGAGTAACTTAACGTATGTTAAACATTAGCCTAGTTTTATGGGTCCCACGCGAATTTCTAACTTATAAATTAAACTAAACAATAAGATAAGTATGTAATTTATTGGCACTATCAATTACGAGAATAATGTACTTACTTCAGTACTTGAAGATATATCGATCTTTTAGGACTATAAAGTAAAGTACTTTCAGTTCAAAGTGGAACATAAATGCAATGCAATGTTCCTTATCAATAATTTTTAATATGTCCGGTTATTTTAATAAAAATTTGCGGAAAACTTTATAACATTTAAAAAATTAAAAAGTCACGTTTTTCCTGCATAATGATATTTTCATAAAAATTCAAATAATTTTGTAATTAACATTTTGAGAGTGAGAATAATAGTTTTAAGTATAGTAAATAATAGAGGTTGTTAAAAAGTCGGAGAAGCTACGAGAAATTTGTTCATGTTCTATCCTCATTACGGATGAACTACCGCTTGATTACATCACGATTACCCTTGATAATCTTAAAATTGTTTCCACTTGCGTTTGATTATCCTTAACGTCTAAGGCTAGTCGGACTTTATTTTCTGCTAAATGTAAGAGCTTCAAGGTTTTCTTGAGATTTACTATTATCCATAAAGAGAACAAACATCATTTGCCCTGAGGTATCTTAACTATCGCATGTTCTCTACTAGATTTCGTGCAAGCCACTTTTTTATTATTGTAAATAAACTTGATAGGCGGCTTTCAAATTTCACTTATTACTGGCAAATCACAACACATAAAAATCATAATGAGCATAATTAGCATCGATTGGATGTTCTGAGAGTTTATTTCAGATAGAATTCGTATCATATTAATTAATTAATCACTTTCGGTATTATAAAAATATTATTTTTGACGTTTTTTCGCTTTAATTAAATTAAAGCTTATTTCTGGATTAAAAACATGTTACATAAAATATGCAAATTCAATGTTTTGTTTTTGAAATTATTTTCTAATTAATTAATTTATATTAGTAATGTTGGTGACCGTAACTACATTTGAATAGTGATAAAAAACATAGTTGATTCATTTCACCTTAATTAATTTATGTAACACCCATAATGGCTTATTGTTGGATGAAGTTATTTTATTCTTTTTATATATTTTAAATTGTATAAAATGCATGGAACTAAAGACATTTCATTGCCTAATATCTTTCACGTTTATCTGTGAATTTTCCATATTTTTTAATAAAATGTGTTGCATGTTTGCGCATTTTTCTCATATGTATTTTGTATGTATATTATTAGAGCTTGATTTATGTACCTGTATTATATTTAATACTTTTTCTCATTCTCTGCATTTTGCTGTTGTATAAACAGCATATATGTTTATTTGTAAGTACTAAAATAAAATTTTAATATATTTATAAAATAAATTGAAATTATAGCATTATTAAAATTAAATTTTTAATTAACTACATAAATAATGAACTTGACATAAAAGTTATCAATAAATTCATTACATTATTTATAAAATTAAAAATAAAATTCGAATTTTTAATTAATAATAACTAAAGAAATGATTTAATATGTCGATACTGATTCTATCCAACATGGTATAATCTTTACCTTAAAAAAATATTTGTCAATTTCTATTTTCCAATCTCTGTAAGTTTAGATTTCTTTTTCATATATATATTGTATTATTTACAATATTATATATTTGTATAGGTCGAATGAAAGATATAAAATGTGTTGGAAATTAAATCTGACGTTGTAATTTATTTTTTCATTAGGACGGGTGTTTCGGGCGGGTATTTGTTCATTCGTTACAAATTTGATTAGGATTTAACCATTATGCAAAAAGGGTTAATATTGATTTTTAATAAAACAGGAAAGGACTTTTAATTTGGTTTCAATTTCAGTTGCCGCGGATAACATTCATATAAAAGCATTTTTTTGATGTTCCCTGCCATTTGGATTTACGATCTAACATCCCCCCGATTGCGCGTTAAAAACGGAATGGAATAGTTGAAATTCTTATGTTTCATTTCAGATTTTATTAATGATACAAATTCAGAATGATCGGATTTTCGGAGAGTAACGGCTAAGGAAAGACGAAATAACTTACCTACGACGTTAAGCTTGAACGCTTGGCTAATCTTGGGCTCCGTGCTGACCTGACATTCGTAGATACCGGAGTCTCGAGTTTGAGGAGAAGTAACCTTCAAAGTCCATTCGTCGGATCCGTCTGTGTGGAGAGACTGGAATCTTTGATCATTCGTGTATGTTAGAATTCCCACCGTTAAGATGTGTAAATCCCTTTTCCTAATCCAGGACACCTACAATTAAAATCATCCATTTAATAAGGTTCTCCACCTATATTTACCTACTTATTTTATCAAGGTAATTAAAAATCAATTCATTTTCTTTATGTACAAAAGCAACGAATAAACATTTTATTAGTAGAGGATAACGGCACAGACTAAATTAAATGTAAATATAGCAATATATCTGAAGCATAAAATTATTTAGGATTTGTGTTTGCAGATCATTCTAACTAAATCCAATCAAAACAAAAAAGAACCTGAACTTTCTTTTTTTGTACAAATGTACACAAAGCTTTATTTTAAGTTTGAAATTTATAATACATACATACTAGGGGCTCAAATATGCCACTAAAATATCCTCTCTTTTTCAAGTTATCTAAATGGATAGAAACTGTACCGGTTTAAATTTATTCTTTATGTTATCTGATATCTATTTTGTCTATTATTTATTTTATTTTTAACTTATTTTGCGAAATTAAAATAACACAGTAGGGTACCTAGCTAGGATCTGATTTTTTTAATCCGTAATTTAATTGTTAATACTAAAATAGACTGAAAAAGTAAGAGGTGGAGGAAGTATGCTTTCTCGGGCGCTGAAAACAAATTGTAGTTATTTAATTAATAAGTAAGTATGTGATACTCTAATTTTTATTTGCGATATTTTGGTTTATAAAACATCTTTCTTATATTTCCTCAGTTTCTCAATGTGCAGAGTTTTGAAAAACTAATAATTGCAGATGGAAAACTCGGTTCAATAAATTTCACATTTTATTCACGAAGGAGGAAACTAACGACGGTCAATTGAGATTAATGTTTTAAAGCGCCTCCTACAAAATGTGCACGTTATTTGATTTTATTCCACGTAATGACTTTAATACGCTGCAATTCGGAGAATGGAAGCTTTTTCACAAACATTTTCCAAATAACGATGATTTGTTTAAAGCAAATTTTCAAATGGGTCATGATTACCATTTATTTCAAAGGAAAATTTTTCCATATAATAAATTTAAAGTTAAGGTTTCTTATTCAGTACAATTATTATGAAAACAAGAATGCTAAAATAAAAAAGCAGTAAAAGCAGTAAAAGTAGCAAGCATATTTCATATACATGACCGCACTGTCAGGTTACACTCATTTATTTTGCACACGGGTGGGTTTATTCAATATTTCGTGTAATCCCATTCTCCTTTATTGGCAAGTATGTTTCCTATACATTGTAAACCCCGAAATAAGAATTATTATTTCACAGCAATTACAAGGAAATTGTTTCGATACGATTTCCGGAATATTTAAATTTTCATTTCATCGATCACAGTTCGATATGTAAGTATGAATTTTGTCGCCCGTCAAAATCGTATGAAAGCAGGGGGGGGGGGGCTTTTAACTGCGTCCGATATAATATCCTTAAAAAGTGTATGGTTCTTTTTTTGCATTTAATGTAAAAGCTTGATGCAACTAGTAATCCAATACTTTCTAATGAAACTTTCCTTAAGTGACAAAAAGAAAACTCAGCATCACTCTCTTTTTTAAGAATTATTAAATATTCAACACTACACATATCTTTTATTTTTGAAAAGAATATTTCTCATATTGTATTTTAAGAATGTAATTTTAATGTTTGTTTCCGGCGCTTCTATTTACTGTGAACGTGACAAAAAATGTGAAGGCGCCCTGCTAAAAGAGTGTGTGCTTTAGAAAGTTTGTGTGGTGTACTTGAAAAATCCCCGATTTTACCCAACAAATTCTACCTCACATGAATAATTTCATTTGTGTAGTCATCTCAACTTCATAAGTAAGCTCGTTAAACAATAAATCACATTTTTCTACTTCCTCAAAAAAAGTAGCTCGTAAATTTTATTGCACAATCAGACGAAATATGACTTACGTTGGTCACAGTAGAAATCATCAGTTAAATTAATTAATAATGGAAATTATATTAAATATTAAAATGATGTTATATAAACGAATATGGAATCAATTTGTTAAGGCTTCTATTCAATTTCCCTGCTATGATTATATAAGGAATGACAAAAGAAAATTGGCTTTTTGAGTAATTGTCAATCTAATAATATCTTGAACGACTTTGGACTTTAAACAATGTTTTAAAATATTTCACAATAATATCTGAAATGTATTATTATTGAGTAAATAAGCGAATTAGTAATGAAATAATATAAACTATTTTGTAAAGAAATAAAAGATTTACATAATTTTCTTATAAATTCGTTCATTCAAACAGACAAACGAAAGCATTTTTTTTGCGAAACCTGATTTAATCTAATTTAATAAAACTGCTGTCCCAAGCATCTCTTAACTTTACCATTCTTTAGATTAGGATTATTTACTTTGATATGTATCCGAAAAATATTTACGGTCGTCCTTATTGAAAGTGTTTATCTATCAAACTTTCTCCCATCCTCAGGAATATTCACTAACGAGCAGCATCATCGAGATTCAACTTTATTTGAAAAAAAAGGAAGGATATGGCTATCTAAATTCAAAACAACGAATTCGGACAAAGGAGCGTAAGGATCGAAAAAACCGAACAGAATGATATTGCAAGTGTGTTCTACCGTCCGCTTCGAATCAGAAGACCCAATGTGCCTTAGCTGCGTGTGCACATATTCCCTATTGAATCCTCTGTTTCTTAAAAGTTGTCCTCATGGGAGCTCACCGTGCCCTAGTGATTATTGCGATCTGTAAATATCTAATCCACATTAAAATATTTTTTATTTACAGAAAGTCCAAAATAAAACAGATTAATTAGATCTGGCAGAAGGAGGTCGGAAATTGAAAATACTTCTAAAGTTAGCCATAATATTACCAAGTTTTATTTGTTATAGAAGCAACCATCTCGTAAACTCTGATTAAATTAATTCTGGTAGATGGGTTGAGTTTCCCTTCATATAGTATAAAATATTTAATGTACCATGTCCAAACTTAGATTATAAAGTACAAAATAATTACTTGTAATATTTACCTTTCCAAAACTGGAAACATCATTTTGTATTTAATATTAAAACAAATTTAACTAAATCCGACCTTTAATTAAATCGGTAAAATGTTAATTTTATTTTAAAAGGGCTTAATTAACATCATAACTACTATTAATAGCTTCGTGTGCTGAACAGAATTTTTTTTTTTATAGAGATAATTTCGCGCGTACAAACATATTTTCCTTTAATCGCACCAGTAAAATTTTTACTGCACTTTTCAGGTAGAATTTATTACTTAATTTTCCTCTTTGGATAAATATTTCAGATATGAGTGTATAAACTTTATTCGGGCAATAAGTTTATTTTTCTATCGTATAATATTTATCAATCATTTAAGGGCTCCGGGGCTAAAACATCAGTTTTTGTAAATTTCAACAAAAATTTAGAATCTATACGGTTTCTAAACAATAGAAGAAAAAGTACGCAAGAAAATTTGCGTTATAACTCTCTATTTCAATTTTCAAAGTCGTAACTCTTTTCAAATAAACTTATAAATTTGGGCATTTTTATATTTTACATGTATTCCAATATTTTTCTACGCTACAATTGCTATTTCCATAAGTAAAAATTTTTATTTAAGTATTTCATATACTCATAAACCAACAAAGTGTCTTTTAATAAGTTATAGAAATGAAAAAAAAATAAAATTATAGAGCGACTTTTCCGAGTACCTAGCACACTTTGAATGGAATTGCCCATTAAAGGTAGATTTATTTAAAACTTTTGAATCGATTGTAATGTTTCTTTAGAAAATATTTAAAACCAAAGAATATTTTTCGCCTTCATTGATCGTATAATAAAATTTGTAACGGAACTTATGTAAAATGAAGCATAATGTTAAATTTTATTGCCTAAAATCGTGATATTTGTTATACTAGACAAAATATTGTTTTACATGTAAATAAACATATAACTACATACATGTAAAATATTTTATATCTGTAGCATACATATGATATATTTGTCCTAAATGCGACAATATATCAAGATATTTTTGTGGAGATTCTCGAATTCTCGATTTACGAGGTAGCATAAAATTTCTCTAGTAGATTTTAAAGTACATTCAGCAAGAAATGTAACAATTTAAAAATTTGCAGGATGTAATTTTGCATCCAAAACGCTCCAAGCTAAATAGAAAATTAGCTATTAGTGGTATTTATTTCAGAAATGATCCAATTAAGAGTTAACAACAATCTACACACTAGCTATATTGAATAGCTGGTAATAATAGCTTACTTGTTGCCCTTCTAATTATTAGCAACAATATTGACATGACAAACATGATGCGTATTATTGTAGTAGTTACCAAAATTGTTAGCGGCCGTAAATTATTTATCTTGATATATTTGTTATTTCTACATGCATAATTACCTCCATTTCAATATATTCCAATTGTACCACTACCACAATTACTTCTCATAATTTATTGCTGGAAGTTCAACACGTTTCACTAAAAAATTAAAATCACCCGAAACCGTTTTCAACTGTACAATTTTAATAAGCATAAACATTTTTATTCCAAATATCATATTCCGATACAGGAAAAACGAAATGACGAATTAATATAAATTAAAATGTAAATAAAATCATTTTGAAAGCTTTGAATTTTTTTTTAAAGATATTTACACAAGTGCATAATATGAAGATATCTATCACGCGATTTCCTTTCTTGGTTATCAAAATTCTAAGAACCTCATATAAATGTTGTTTAAATTCAAATTATTTATTTCACAGAAATGTTTATGCAAGATAGATATATTTGTTTTAAATGCAATTCTACATATTATTTCATTTTAAACGCCATAAAATAATCAGAATTCAAAAAATCAGATACATAATACGCAGAACTGATTATTAATTATTTATAATATGAAATGAATATTAATTACTACGGAAGAGAAATGATCAAATCAATGTTATAATTATTAATTGCATTAATTTTCGTAAAAAGCGAGGGATTTCAATTTTAATGGAGTTACTGAAGGTAATCGATACACAAGATTAATTAAAAAAAAATCCAAATCAATTTATTAATGAAGATTCACGACGATATATTATATTAACTTGTACTTAAACTTATGAATGTGGTGATTTTGTGGTTTACTAAATTTCAAATAATCCTCAACTTCTGAAATAATTTAAAAAGAACTTGCAATATTTAAAAAATCGTGTCCATAAAAAATATTCATTGAAAATGAAATGGAAAATATTGATATATTTAAATAAAATTTATGAAATATTTCAAGTTGTGTTAAATAATGTCTTTTCAGTTACAATGTAGATACGAATCACTTAATAGTTACACTTTTTCCTATTTTAGATAAAAATCTAAAAAAGACATTATGTCAAACAATAAGCATAGTTTATTTGAAATGACTTCATCATCATTATATCCATTTTGTTCCTAGAGATTCGTAACATTTGATAATTTATGTGTAAACTAAATTACAACCATTTAAGTGGTTATTTTGATTTGTAACGAAATAAGTATATGTTTAAAATATTGTAAGCAATTCAGGTAGATATATTGTAGTACTTTATAAAATCCTATTGCTCCACACGCCTATCTCTAATATAGCGGCGGGATCAGATTGAACAACTTGGAAATGTTAACCTATTTTCAGTTATCTTGTTTGTATGGAAACATACGACTAGGGTTGAGTGTGGAATAGTATAGACCGAAATGGGAGAAAGGTAAATTTTTTTGTTATTTTATTTGAAATGCATAAGTTAAGAGGATTGGGCGCACTAAAGGAAATAAAATCGAACAGATCCTTCTCATATATTTTTAAAGGAATATTATTGTTTTAGTAGGTGCGTGGAAATAGGAAGATATAAATTATACTCCCTTCAGCAATTTCAAGAATAATTTTTCTTTGGAGTGCCCTTGCCCTTTAGCTATAAATCGGCAGGTTTGATATCGTGATCCTTTCCACCACTAGATAAGGGATGTGTCGCCTTATCACTAAACCGTAGCCATTCCTTCTTTTATGGGATAGTATAGAGGAAAATGTATTCTTAAATGTCCCATTCCGCCATGTTCAGTTAGGCTAAATGACGTTTAAGGATAACCACCCCACAACGAAAAAAAAAAAAATACAACAAATTTCTAATATCCTACTTTATGATTACAACAACCCGCAAAGAAACACACAAACCCGCTTATTTTTTTCTTAGATAACACGCACCAGACTTCCTAACAGAAAATTGGATTAATATAAATAAATTAGTATTCCTTCCTTTACCTGCTTTATGTTAGTACGAGTTCACTTAAATTATTTCCACCCTTCTAAATCGATGAGATAGAATTGTTTAATATTTTAATCACGGACATTGTTGAAATTGTAGACGCGGTATTAAATTTTCGCGTCTCTTTATACGACTTTGTAATGAACATTTCAATAAAATTTATAGACGTAAAATGTAATCTGTTTTTGTCGCTTTACATTTTGCTGCCGCTGCCTTTTTACACTATTACACTCTGTCAGATGCATCACCCAAAAAATGCAATACAGTTAGTTATTCGATAATTAATTTTCAGTTATTGGGAGATTTATTTCGCCCTAAATTTGGTTTTCGTGACATCGACCTCATGATAAAGTGTTAATCCAACTAACACAAAGAGCCCTTTGGTAACCACGAATACAATACCGGGGAGTCGCTTCAAAATTCACTTTCACGAATAGTTATCTACTCTCTAATTAGGAAAAGAAAACTCAAATTTTCATATTAATTAATTAAATAATTTAAACAATGCAAAATGTACAAATTACCTATTTATAATTAATATTTTTGGAATGAAATGGAAACACATTTCTCCAAGATTTTCATTCGTAAAAATTGTTATTAAATGTTAATTTATCATGGAGTTGGCATAACTTATGTTCTTTGAATTGTATTTAGTTACCATTTTAGGAATATTTTTTTCACAATTTTTACCCACTCTTCTACCTCACTTTAGGTCAATTTTTTTGGCTTACCGAACAAAGAAACTCTTTATCATTATTATTTCGTATGAAATCTTTTTCCCATTCTCTTTGAAACAAGTTTATAATACTTCATGATTTACTTGGGTTAATTTTTTGGTTTCAAGAGTTGGAAATTGTTTTAATTTTTATTAAATTTCATTATGAATATATAAAAAAAATTAAAAAATGTAATGATGAAAACGTGAATTAGCAAATTGATGACGTTTTAAAATAATTAAATTCATTTTTCAATTGAGTCTTATAAAAGGGAAGATGGAAATTACACGTTTATAATAGCTAATATGCATTATTTAATTATATGCACGAATTATGGATAGAAGCTGGTTGTTTATAAATATTTTGTTAGCAAGAAAATAATATAGTGGAGTAAATTGTTATGAAAGCTATTATTCGGTATTGATTACTTACTATAAATATAGAAACGCGTGTATTATGCAGATAAGATAGTTTACCAGTATACTAACTGTTATGCAGAAGAGCGTGTATGTCTTATCGAATCAATCTTTATTTGAACCGAACAATGTGGAGTATATTTTTTTTAATACGAAAGTGAAGGGACTTACTGCACGATCTCCCAAGTTGCGCACGCGACAGTGAAGATGAGCAGTTTGACCAACAGTGGTAGTGACTTCTCTCCGGGTCGAATTATCGAAGTAAGGTTGAGAGAAGGGTTGCTCCCAGTATGCATTGTGTTCTGATGCCCCCTGGACACGTCCTGTAACAAAACAACCTTTAAATATTTATACAGAGCACACCTCACAGGATAATACACCCCACATCTAAATAAGTTTTTATATTCGTTTCTCCCAGATAAACAGTTCTGATCTTTTATATTCTTCTCGAGAAGAAATGTTATTGTCTTTAGGAGGAAAAGGGTTGGTAACCTCCTTGATAACAGATTGAAATATATTCCGCGGCGTGAGATGCATGTACGATTTTACATATAAACTAAAAAATTTCTTCAGGCGATTTCTTATGGCTTTCAATTTTGTTATCTAAAATAAAAAATAAAATAAAAATGTTAAGTATAAACCTTGTTTGTACATGGAAGATTTCGAAGCAATCTTTTTGCATAATACAAATGTAGTTTCTAAATAATTAAGGAAGGCTAATATTTACAATTCTTAAAAGAAGATGAGAGATATCCGTTAAACAAACTCAGAGAAAATCGAAAAGGAATCACACTCATCCCCATCTAAAGATATTTAAATCAATGTCTGCAAGGTTTATAAAATCTTCTGTATTAAATAAATGTTCCCCCCAGAATTAAATTAAATATTTGAAACAATTCGTGACTTGTAGATAAATTTTATTCTAAATTGAATTGAACAGAATCGAAACAGGAATTTATTACTTTGTATATAAAGTTGAAAACAATAAATTTTTGTACAATTCATTTATTTAATAGACAGGTGGATTAGGCTTTGTCGTTCAATTTGATATGTTTCGCCCTAATAAAAAAAGAAATCTGTTTGCATTGACAAAAAATAGTTCCGATTTAAGCTTACACGTGAATGCTTAATGAAATCTATTTAAATAGTTTCGCACCCACACCCGAATATATTTCATTCTCATTTTCTAAGTTTAACTCGTTAACCGACCCTATACATTATATGAAGCTCTTTGTTATTGAAGGGATAATGGCAACTTATGATAACCGGCCTATTTCATCTCTCGCACCTCTTATCTTTCTTTAACAAAAACATAATTAAATCTTCTATAAATGCTATTTTAGGTAGTTATTATCATAAGAGATTACAAATTCTTTCATTTTAATAATTTCTTTTGCAATATAAAAAAATTATATTAAAAAATGAAAGGTTAGGCACAAATTAAAGATAGAAAACAGTATGTATATATGTCTAATAAATTTTTAATGATATTTATGGTGAAAATGATATAACGAATCAAAGGATTCTTATTCCATCAATTGTGTCCAGCCTCTTATTAAACAGTTTCTACTAATAAATAATGTTTGGACAGCATATATCTAGTCTTTTACACTGTAAATTCAAGTGTTTATTGAGAGATTGTGTTAAGATATTATTATGTAATTTTAATTAATTCTAAAGTTACCTACACATAAATCCTAAAGCCAGCCCTGCGTTAATATCGAGCAAGAATTTTTTTTTTTTAGCGCAAAAGATATTTTAAAATATAATGTTTTGTGAAGTATTTGCCGAGATAGAATTTTATAAAATAGTTTTCGCAGCCAGTCTGATGTGAATTGATTATATTTAAGCTAAAACTTTGGGTTATAAAAAGTGATAGGAGTGTCACATTCAAACCCAAGTCAATATGTTAAAATCAAAAGAAAAATAAATTGAAATATTGGGTTGGTTTTGTATAATACAACGTTTGTTTTTTAGCATTGCTATATAGTCTCTAATAGAATTAGTTTGTTTCGGGCGAACGAAAAAGGACAGAACTTTCGCATTAGTCTGACATATTCAAATAGAACTTGTTAAAAGTTGGTTAGTATAATAAATACAAAAAATATTTGTACATTTTTATTTCCCAAAGAGTCTCGATAAATTTAATTGTAAATGAATGTACTTGTTTCTTTTTCTGTAAATATACCCAGACGTTAATAAATTGAATTTATAAGAGTAGCAAGATGTGATGAACGGTTAATACATATCAGTATTTTACTGAAGATGATATTCAAAGTACACACGTAGATGTGAAAATGAAATAAAATATCTTTTTTTCAGATGTCTTGTTTGATTGTAAATGAATTGAGGACTGGGTTTAATAGAATTAGTTTAGTGTAATGGATTGAGACAGTTAAAAAAGAAATATGTGACTAAAAGTTTCGTTAACTTCTTTACAACTTAGGTAACGAAAATATATGTACACTATACCTATATATAATAGAATACTTTTTAAAGGTACAATTGATGTAAAATTTAATAAATGCATTTTATATTTTATTCAAAAATCAAATATAAGAAAAAAAATGCAATAGTGGGATGCGAATCTAATATTTTTTCCTTTTTTATTATATTTATAGTTATGACTTTTTATTTTTCCGCTAGTTAGGAGTTATTTTGTTTTTCATTTGCCAATTTAAAAGATTTAATGTTTAATTTGATTAATTTTTAGATTATCGGAGAGAGGTGTATAAAAATTAAAATATGTTTCTGTGGTAGAAAGGGTTTAAATGTAAAGACGTGTCGATTTGAGAGCCCTGTTACTACTACTTCTGTAATTATTAGATAATGATTGCTTCGCCCGAGGCGCTGGCACAGCCATTAACTAAGATTCCAATTTGTAGCACGCGAAGGAGTTCTTAATTACACCAGTGCTGTATCCTTACCAGACTTTAATGGTAAATTCCTCCATATTTTGAGGTCACTTACTATAACTATTGATTTATGAAGAACTTATTAAGAGAGGAAAAATTGAAGTCATAAAGCTAGGAAGTTTTAAAGTCATTCAGCCGGGATGGATGCAGATTAGTTTAATTAGTAATGTTTTGTTTGATAAATTATTGGAGTTATGTCCACTTACGTTAATCCCAGCCGGTGGTGCAATTTCTGTACGCCCAGCTATAGGATAAGATGGTAGTATTGTGTTGGAATCCTAGTGAGGCTTGGGGATAGGGGATGTCGCTTTCCTAAGTCACAGCTAAGTTGAATTTCATTAGAGCTAACCCTAGGGTGACGTTACGTCATTAACTTATGTACCGCAACGCTATTATTTATAGGAACTTTACATATATTAAACTGCATCACATTTTACGTTAATGTGAACGCTTTTATACTCAAAATTTTAAATAGGAGGATAAAGACCCCTCCATAAATGCACGCACGTTGTTATTATACTCTCTATTTACTTCTACAAATGTATACTTTTCGGCTATTACATACCGGGGATAATTCTAATTAAATTCATGTAAGAATAACATTCCAAAATGAAATTATAAATTATCTAGTCTTTCCCATTACCTCGACCATATTAAATCTATACGGATTCAGTTAGAACCGAGTGCGAATGCAAAAAGCTTTTAAGATTATTACTTTTTGAGATAAAAAAGAATACTCTTTGAGTAAATAATGATATCTGATTTCTTAGGGAAATCAAAAAGCCTCTCATTAGCGAGAGGAACATTTCTACAAACACCGCAAATTTTCCATTTAGCTCACGTTGTTACACATCGTTAGTTTTCACAGAAGTTGCAGAAATATTTGCAAAATTTTCTCTCTCTCTACACTTTCCCTGAAAATACGAACTTTCCTGCATTAAATTTTCAAGGGAATACTACATCACTACAAACTACTCCTAAGTTTTACTTTACCTACTATAAAACTAACATAATCAGAACCTTATTAATATTCATTAATATATACAAAAGAAAACACACGGTACACTCATCTTACGTAAAAGCAATTTCTGGAATTATATTATAATTCATTTTTTCTATCATTTTTAATATGCCGTTCTTTTTTTATTAATTGAAGTAAATAAAAGCAAAAAAGATTTATATTTTATTTTTGAATTGAAAGAACTTCGCCAACAGCAATGTTATTTTTTCAAGTGCAACTTCAAACTCCTCTCACTAGCCTATTGGTAATGTATTTAGAATGCAGGTTCAATTCTAGGCAATAAATAAGTTTAATTTCTATAATTGATATGCTTTAAAGTAAATAAAAAAATTCATCTATAATATTCTTAATGAAAAGCATATAAAAATATTTAAGCAAAATGTAAAGAATTTAGAAACCTTAAAATTTTTTCACATTTAGATCAAATCAACCATTTACATGAGATGGTATTAAAACGATTTTAATAAATATCACTTGTATGCATTTTTTATATTATATCTCTAACTTGCAACACTTTATAATATAATTTGCTCACACAATAAGCCGTTACTTTAGAAAATGGAGACACTAAAAAGAAATTGCTGTGGCAATTAAAGAAGCAAGAGCTTTAATGTCTTTTGCACAGCCACGTATGCTTATTTACCAAATTTGCATTCAACCAACGATCCTTAGAAATTCCTAATTAAAATTGATAGCGCGCAAGCATTTTTTAAACCTTTCATATGAATTTTGAAAACTTCATTTGTTCAATATGCATGCTCTTGTTATCTTTGTAAATAGGATCAAGCAGGACTACCTTTAGAAGCTGCCATATAAAACTAATGTACAATCGTTGTTCCCAGAAGCAAGTTATTACCGGATGGTATATTTTATGGTGTACATTCAAGTTCAATTTTTATAAAAAAAGGTAGGTAAAATAGAGAAAAGACAGTGTATGGTTTTTTATATTTTAGGGGTCGCCTATAAATCATTTTTATAATGGTTGTAGTCCTGTATATTAAACTACATTAATTCGAGTGATAGTATGTCTGGCACAGTACACAAAATTAATTTACTCCAATGGACGCATGCAGTAAAATACACGTTTATTGCTCGCTTTAGCACCTACAGAAATAATTAATGATCGTCCCCATTTTGATAAAAACCTTAGATACATTTAGATTGATTTTGCAATTAGAAAATTAAAACAATGAAATTTTAAAAGCGCTTCTCTCTCTTACTATGATATATGATGTTAATTTATTTATTTTTTCACATCGCACCCACATTCTCAACATAATTAAAATAAATTTTAGAACGTTTACAAAAGAAAGAATTCTATTAAAATTACTTTTATTTGTCGGCGCGTCTCTCTGTCACGCACAGTTGAGGCTAAATTACATAAACAAGTATTATAAAATTTGTAATTTGTTTTGTAAAGTTTTAGTCACTTATATAAATAAAAGAAACATCTTTCAAATTTAATTTAATAACAGTTTCAATAAAATTAAATTTATATGCTCACACTGAATATTGAAGTATCATTTAATTATTTTGCCTGTTTTTTAGATAAATTACATATTAATTTTATCACCTCACCAACTGCCATTTTGTTCTGGTGGTGCTATTGAACATGTATAAGTTGGATACAATAAATATTTTGTTTGTTCCGCTATATCAATTCTGAGTGTATCGTTATGTAATCTGAAAGAAGATACGCACACATATCAGAAATCATACATTAAGTTTTATTGACAGATTTATGTTAAAGGAATTAGCCAACGATTGATTAGATGTTCGATATGTTGACACAACATGCCACATGAATATTAATTGGCAGTGTGGAATTATTAAATTTGATTTAGAATTGACTAAATTTGGACATAACGTCCAATCGGTGTTTAGGGGGAATTATACGATTCCATTGATTATGCCCCTTTGATACCAAATACATTTCTTATTATATAATTTAGTAATGAACTATAAGATATCACAAAAATTTAATTATTCCTTAAGAAAAAATGATGCGAAAAAGATAAATCATTCAAAAAACTTAAAAAGAAAATTATATGTACATACAATAATAATTGTTCTCCATTTTCTCTCTCTCTCCATAAATTAGACAAGATAAATTAATAAAAAATAAATATAAATCGATTTTTTTATTTAATATTGATTTTCCATGTAAACGAGTAAAAATGAGAATGAGAAGAAATAAGGATGATTTTAATGTGGGCAATATATGCGGAACATTAAAGGATGGTAATTCTGATATCTACTTCATTATTTGAAATTCCCAGGATATTAGCCATAAACCAAGTTTGGATCGATAGTGCCATTAAATTGCAATAAATTCTTAACACCAAAAGGTACGAAATAAATTTTAGAAAGTAATTCTATTAGCCATATAAGTTTATTGAGGTGGGAATCCATGGAGATGTAAAAGAGGAATTCGAATAATTGTTTGAAGGGAGTCAAAAAATCTACCCTAACAAAATACTGATTATCATGAAATGGTGGAATATTACGTAAATCGTAAATAATTTAAGATTCGCAATAATAGTGGTCGTAATTGAATGAATATTAATGTTATTGTTTAAGCATAATATGAACATAAAATAAATAACACAGAAAATGAAATAAAATTTAGCAAGCGCCCGAATCACGAGCAATTGTAATTATACGCATATATACAAGTAACAATGGCAACAATACTCTGTTGCTGGCAGCGGAATAAATTATGTAGCTAATTCATTTTTAAGCTCTTAGCTAAATAAATTTTGAAATATGAAGTATAATGGATTTTTAACTAGTCCTTGCTATAGAATTTTAAACAAACACTTCATATGGTTTAATCTGTAGATAGTCTGAGCAAATTATTTTTAAATCCTCTCATATATTTACAATTTTGGGATCTTATTGCAGCACCAGTTTGGTCTGGGTATCAATTTATAATATCATATATCAATTTTTATATTGAGATCGCAAAACTAAGTACCCAATTCATTTTATCCAACCCAGTTTTACTATAATTTATCGGAAATTACTACATATTCCTTTTTATTTTCTACATTTTATTATTTTTATACCAAAAATTTCAAACATGAAAAGATATTAATGTAAATACATCTTCAATGCTTCAAATAATTTCTTTTTACAGATAAATATGAGGAATTCACTTATCAACTTGATTCAATTTCGCAATGAAATTGAATGCTCCTCTTTAAACAACTTTTTAAAGTTTATTTAATCCCGTGATTTTACGAAATGTATCTTTATACTGCGATATACAATATTTTTGTATTTGATGTATTAGAAATGGAACAAAACAAACCAACTGCCTACTTTATATATAAAAGTTTCTTAGAAATAAAAGAAAAATGTATCGATAAAAGTCTCGATCAGAATCGAAACTGAACACCATTTAACCAAAAATTTATTTGGAAACATTTGAAAAGTTATGATAACATGTAATTAAAGTAATAATGGTACCAAATCTAGAAGAAGGAATGACATTCTTCCATTAAAAATATTATAAATAAATTTTGAATTTACATTTTGAAAAATAGTAACTATTCCATTGTTTTGTTATATTTCTGTTTATTAATTACGTACAACATGTCAATTCTAATATAATTTGTTATTAGTCATACATTAAATTTGTATGTAATTAAAGTAATTCCAATCACTGAAATAATTATACCAATAATAATATACATAATTAACAAAACTTAATGCTTTATTTGTTGATGGCAGCGTAAACAGAACACTAAATTATTGACGATTGTTATTGCGGGGCAGACAATACAATCATAAACTAGAAATAATTATATTGAATAAAAAATTGATATTCAGCTATGCATTTGATTAAATTCAATCGAGCTGAATTTGTGTACCAATAAATAATTGATCAACATTTCTACATATTTCACATAAAAAACGATTTCAAATTTAGAGTCCATTATTCTTCCGAGCTTTTTCACACCCGTTCATGAACAAGAGAACATGTATCTTATTTCTCTCAAGAAAGTTAACGTGGGGTTATATAAATTTAAACAGTTCTGTGGGAAATATGGATCGATATTGGGATATCTAACCCGCCACATATCTCACACAACTGCAGTTTCTATTTCATCCAATGATATTTTAAAGGATGAGTAATTGTGATGGAGAGAAAGCTCGAATTGGTGCTTCTTGGAAATTATGATGCGCAACTGTTCTTTAAATAATCAGGAGAATTTTCATGTACAAGACAATTATGATGGCTTGTAATTAAAAGCTCTTCACAAGTAAGCAAAATTTAATCAGTTAATCATCCCAGAAATAACTAATTATCTTACATAGTAGGAGGCTTTAATAAGAGTCTCGTTGAAGCGATTTATTGCGAAATTAGTGCAGGAAGTCACCATATATGGAACACCATTAATTTTTTTACGTCAAAACGTTTTACTAATAATGAAGCAAGAACGGAACTTGTTATTAATTACACATTTTCAATATTTTACATCTTAGTATTTAAAATGTTATGCAATCCAGAATTTATGCTTTTTTGAAACTGTATTCAGAACAATAATAGTGAAATAACAGTAATACAGATCATGCAAAAATATTCTTTATATCCAAGTTAGGATAGTCGGAATCATTAAAAATTTTACTTCTACAATTTATTAAAATTAAAATTATATGTGGAAATATGATTTACTTAACGATTATATTATAAAGAAAATAAATATAGCAACTATTACAATATTAAATTGTGTGTACCAAGACGAAAATAATTTATTGCTAATTAAATAAGAGATGAGTGCACGTGACAAAAGTAGAACGTGACCTGAGAAACTTGATTTGGTTTGACAGTGTGTTTATATTTTGACCCTTTTTAGTTCTTACTACAGATAAATTGTTATTAATATAAACCTCTTGCGATAATGAGCAAATATTTGTTAATTATATAGATATATATATAGTGTAGGGATTTCACAATCAATAAATTGTTTTGTGTTTCTATCAAATTTGATATCAATTGATTTTCTGTAAAAACGGAAATCAAATGGTGGAGCAGTGAGATGGAAAATAAATATATTAGAGGGATGGAGAAAATTTCCTTCATCAAATCCGTCTATTACATTTAATAGAACAATACAAGGGGAAATGAAAAATTATGCCGAAATACAATGATTCAAAGTAGAAGTTTGAAAAGTGATAATTTGTCGACACTTTAATGAAAACTTTTGTATGAATATAACGACCCCATCTCACTTTTTAATAATTGCTATGACATTGTTTAAAATGTAAAATCGTGACAGATTGCAGTAAGCTTGTAATATTATTAGAATAGTAGCGTCTGTGATGAATGACAAAACTAAATGCAAATAAGAGCAGTAGTTTGATATTTGGCGTAGTTTGCATAAACTTGAGGGATGCAATATTCCGCTAAAGGATGGTAGAACTGGTAAATTTAGCTGTAGGACACTAATTAAAAATTAATTAAGAGCCAGAAAGGGTTTGTGACCAGGTTTTACAGCCACCTACCAACACAGGAAATTACATTGTATTTATAAACCCGCAATTCAGAATATTTATTGATTTGTTATTATTTAGGACGATCTTCATTAAAGCGAGCAAAACAATCAGAGGTTTTTCAAAACTCCACAATGCGTCTTTAATAGACAAATCAATCGCCTCTAAACTTTAGCATCAATATCATTAAGACCTACATTCTATTCAACATCATGCACGCATAACTACAGAAATGTTCGTTGTTACTGTTTTAATATATATTTAGTTCACGCTTTGTTCACTTCACTGAATCGTTTACAATAAGCCATCAAACAAATCAACAGAAAATGTTTAACTTAATATGCAAACTATTTCGAACAATAAAAAAATAATAAACTCTCATAAATTATCCTATAACAATCAATAGGTAACAATAGCATTTTGTAATGTAACATTTTCTATGTGAAGTAATTTAAGTTACTCATCATTTGAAAAATATTCAATATTAAACATAATCACCTTAGTGCTTGCATTATTAAAACTCGTATATTATTCATAATTTTTTTAAAGTACTGACAAACGGATCATTATTGATAAAGAATCTAATTGAACTTCAAATAAATAAATTTAATAAAGAAACACCTTATCTTTATTGTCCTTAATTATCATTGGTTTATACATATACACAAAGAGACTTAAAGTGCTTTGATAATGCATTAAGCGCCACTTTGCGTGCAGCTTGATGCAGGGAGTTAAATAGCCAAAGGAAAATTAGTTTATATGTAATATTAAAATAATTTTTGATGTATACTTTACAGTCATAGGGGTACGTAAATATTTTATAGCATAAAAACAAAATACTCAGTTATAAGAAAAATATGTTACAGAAAATGAAGACGAATGATTATTAACTTTAAGCAATAATATAAAATTTATTCTAATTATTTTATAAATAATCTATCAAATTGTTTATTATTATGTTAAAATTCGAACATTTATTAAATGAATTTCTAAAATAGTGGAATTTAATAATAATATTCAGATCACATTTCAAGAATGTCTGTAGAGATATATTGCCACTTGAATTCAAATTGGACATCAAGTTTTGAAGTAGACCTCAAACAATGAATTCAACATACATGCAATGTTATATTTAAAACCTGATTTCTCATATCAAGCAATTTATAAAATTTCCTTGGTTGTGCCATTTTATTCCACCTTAAATTTTGCAATGCAAATATGTAAGGATAATATAGGAAAGTAATTTTGTTGAATTATCCTTAAATTTCCAGAACAGGAAGAGAGATAATAGTTGCTCAAGTTTGAAACCAATCGATTTTACGTTTATTTGCGTTTAAGTAAAATTTATACAGTGTAATAAACTACATTTCGAATTTATTATAATCTTTGAATAAATTTAATAATAAACATTTTGTATCTAAAAAATATAAAACTATACCTGCTTTTTGCATGTGTTAAAAGTTTGATATATTCACAAACTTTACTCGACTCATAGACAAATGTATTTCAAAACCGAGGAAACTTTTCTAACTTTATTTGTATATTAAAAACTCACATCGAAAATAATATTCGGGATAAATATTAAAACATACATCAAACTGTCCTAAAATTTTTAATAAAAACGTAATATTTTTAATGCATTTCTTTACCTTTCGGTTCGGGTTTTTTATTTCGAATAATTTTGACGTAAACAATGTTGCACAAATAAAATATTGACGAAGTTTACAAAACTTACGGAAGTAAACCAACTATATAAAATTCTTCTGATCTTTTCAACTAACTGAAAACATATCAGAACTACCCTCGTCATTTACTTTAATTGATGGGTTGACATTCAATGGGATCAATACAAGTAAACATGAGCATTTTAAATTCTGTTTCCATGAGATTAAAGGAATTTTTAATTACAATTGGAGCAAAGTTATATTTACTATAATATTTTCGTACACTGATATTTCTACCTTTTTATTTTTCGAGTAAAAAATTCCAAATGTATTTGCAGTTTTCAATTATGTAAAGCCAATTTCGTATTAATGACTGCTGTTTTTCAGATTTTATTATTAAAAATCACAAACCAAATATACAGAGCTAAGAATTTCCCCGATAAAGAAGTGAATACTATCGAATTGGAATCAATAGTTTTAAAAAATATACTTAAGAATTGGCTTAAGCATTACCAATTCCTTAGTGTATTAGCAAACAACTATTATCTCTTCTATAACAATCTTTTCCTTATCTATTTTTTTTGTTTTACTTTCAATAGTTATATGAAATTCATAGAAAAAAATTGTTCCACCCTTTATTTACTCAGAAATAAAAACAAGAGCCACCATTTCGAAAAATGTATTTGTTTATTTTTCAACATTTTGAATGTACATTTAAAATAATGAAAGTGAAGTGATTCTTTGAATTTGAATTTGCTGCTTGTTTTTAATTATATCCGCACAGTTATGTACACATGCAAAATTTTTTTAAACTCATATAGGTATGAAAAGCGCTACTAGTAAAATTCATAACTCTTTTTGTAATGTCATAATAGAGGAATCTTTTAAAAAGTTTATTCCATGCCATTTGTTACTTTTACCGTGGCTGTGTTGAAAAATAATTTTTATGAATATTTTTGTTACCTGAGAATATAAAACGTGTTTAAATGTGGCAGCGTAATTTAAAACAGTTTATATAAAATTTTTAGCATTAGAGTTTCCATCCCCCGCGAGGATAAGTAACTGACTATTTCACAAGGGATGTAAATTCGTACAGAGCAATGTTATAAATAAGCATGTATTTGGGTTTAAGTTTTATATTTTGGGATTTTATCGATTTTATTTGAAAATTTATGTACGATTGGGAATTGTGGAAAATTGAAATTACGATTAGAGAAAAATTTATTTCGAGAGGAGCATGTTGCTATTTGGGGTTCCGGAACTGTATTTCCGTTCCGTATAGATCCTTAATTATGTAATGGCAAATAGTCGGAACCTTAATTTACCTCAAGATGTATATCTATGCGAAATAGACAAGGGATTCATTTGAACTAGTTCAAACTATAATCAGAAATCCGTGCTATAATACATCTTGCTTATTGTTCACTGCGGATTCTATTCCAAAAATGTCATTGAAAGGTTAATTTAATTAATGTGGAAGTTAGGTTTAAAGTCAAGTTTCTGTAAACATGTTATTTTGTTAGTAAATCATATCGTGCTGTTATGAAGTCTATTATTTTAAAGGAGGTACTTAGAGAAAATTAATTTTATAATTAAAACTATTTTGTTCTGAGAGGGGCGAGCAAAACTCCGACTGCTATAATAAATTGTATTGTGGTGTATAAAAATAAATTTTTGTTGTTTCACTAGACGTTCCGTGATAAATTTCTTATCTGGAATTAGATGCGATCTTGCAGAATTCCATTGTTTAGAGAGTGTGTTCCAGTGCTGGATGTTGGAATTTGAAGTTTAAGGAGTCTTATAGAACAAAGGATAAGGTAAAGAGTAAAGTTGTAAATTGGGCAAATGGGGAAGAATTTACGAGTTAAGTTTAAATGTTTGATTTTTGAGTATGTAGGTCAAATCCGCAATGCCTTCGTTACTAATCTGACTTACAAGGATGTGCTTTAACAATTAATACTTGTGTTGTTTTCCAGGACAAGTGCAGTTTCAATTTATTTCTTGTTATCTTCAAGTTTTACCTTCAAATCAAATTTAATGCATAATTCTAGGTGGGTGTAAGATCTTCTACAAAAGAAACGGAATACTTAAATATCTTGAAGTTTTTAATTTATGTATATAAGGGATTTTGATGATTTCTTCTTTGCCTAATTCCTAAAACTCTCATTGTTATCTGCACCATAAATTATTTCATTATATTCCACAAAACGGAACTCACTTGAACATCTTATTTATTACGTTATATCCACAAACTCAAACCCTCCCTGTAGAGTAATACATTTAACTTATTTTTCCGTATGCACCTGCACCACAAAAAAACAAATAAATTTTAAAAACTTGTTATTTGCATTTCAATTTACTCGCAGAAGACAGAAATATGAAGATTCTCTTTTATTGCTGCAAAACAAGTAAAATAGAAAAATATTATGATAATCGACTTAAAATAATTAAAATAAAAGAAATATAAAAAAAACGTGTTTCGTTCGATTTTGGTTTGTATTTTTTAATCAATACAAAAATTGCAAATTAGGAAAAAATGTTTCAAATAAACAATTGTTATTATTTTCAAATGCTCCTTTCAATTCCAAATTTAATGCTTAAAAATAAAATGCAGGTGTATTGTACAGGCAGAAGTTTAATTTCAACTTTCTGGGATTATTTTGATCCAACGTGAAATTCAATGTTCAATCTCGAGCACAGCTTGTTGATTATGTAAAGCGGATCTGATATAAATCTTGTTGAAAGGATTTATGAAGTTACATATTTGTTTTGATTTATAAACGACGTTTCATACGCGTTCCCGTGTGACATTATCAAGTTACATGCACCTTTCGCTGAAAGTTGGTGATTGTGAAAACTCCCATTCATCAAATGGCCTGCAGTTCTAGTTCATACGTGGAACACAATTTTCCAATGTCAGAATTTAGAACAAGTAAATGTCGGCAGTTGATAATTGAGGTTCAAATAAGTAATAAATAAAGTTGAAATTACGTCGAGGATGAAGACATTTTACTCGATTTGTTCTGAAATGTCATTCGTTTAAAATGAATAACGCGAATTTTGAAATACGATTAAAACGGTGCATGCAATATTTTAATGGAAAATCCATTCGATACATTCAGTAACAGGAATATGTGGTGAACGTATATTTTTGTGCCAAATCGCAGGTTATTTTTTTTTAGACAAACTAAATACGCCAGAGTACAATAAGTTTCCATTGAATGTCACTCGATTGGATTAACTTGACACCAGTTTTATTCAAGCCCGGATAACAGACACGCAATGAAGATCAAATTTATTTTTACCAAATACACGCCCGAACATAAAATAGACCGCGTTACCTTTTCTGCATACAGAATTTTCCAGGCTACAAAAATAATTTCATACTTTTAATGCGTTTTACTACAGAAAGAATGTACGAGGATGAAAAGGGCTGGATTTACGCGCTTTACATCCGCTCCATGAAATTAATTATAATGCAAAAGTACTGAGAAATTCATATAAATACCTAGATAAAAAAAATCCTTTCCGCAAAATATGAAATAAATTTAGGCTTATCGCTCTATCCCTAAATGTAAAATGAATTAATCATTTTATTGTCACATTAATTTCCCATTTGTTTAAAGCGCTATTTACATTTTGTACACAAATTATATTTTATTAAAATTCCCGGAAAGAAAATGTAAAAGAAGGCGGGAGGGAAATGATACAGGGAGGACAAATAATTTCATGCAAATGATACCGCAAAATTAAATTGTATTGACGTGCCTCGGAATTATCCTTGCAGACATCTGAATTCGCTCGCAAAACCAAAGGTTCATCTCTTTAAATAAATTTTGATAAATTTGTAATTCAAATTCCAATCAAACAAGTATTTAAAATTTTAATACACCTCAATACCAAACCTCAAAATCCCCGCTTTTATACACTTAACACCGAAATGTATATTTCTAAAGCTAATTTTAAGTTTAAATGTCACTCTTGCATGTATTTTTATTGGGTGTAAGTAAATACGTCATATTGCTTCTTTTCTACAATATATGAGCTTGTACATGTTATGAAACTTGTTTTGTACTTACTTTGAATCTGTTCTACAGTATCACGGATGAAATACTGCACTTAATCAACTTTAAAAAGTGTCGTATTTATATTTCAAGGAAATTCTGTCTTTTTAAATAATATTTCTGTACGGCGAAATTAATTTTGAAAGACGAGACGTCTTTCGGGAGAAAAAATAGGGGAAGAACTAATTTAATAATACGGCTTTATTATATTTTGAACAATCCAAAGCGCTAAAACATCATAAATTCGGGTCAGTGGCGCAAAATGAATATTTTATTGGATTCTGTCAACATTTCCGCCGAATTAATGCAAGATTTTGATAAATCTTTTATAAATTACTTTTGGTTCTGTATTACATAATTTATTTTATTGACCGGGCATTAAAATACCCATATAATTTATTTATTGGTTTAATAAAATATAATTTCACATGTGATTCTTGGGAAATGTATATTTGAGATTATTAATTAAATTATTTACAGTTTTGTTTTGCATTTATACTTCATTGTTACATATGTCACTGCGCCGATATTTCGATATCATTTTTATGTGAAATGTATTATGGATAATTTAGTTGTCGATGAAATGTACAAAGTAAACATCATAACAATTGATTGATGATGCAAAATGGAAAGCAAAATGTGAAAGGTGTAATGTTATTAATCCATTAAAATAACTAAATACTAATCAATTTGCTCGTTATATTACAATATAATTCTTCAAATTTTATTAAAAAAAAAATATAATTTAGATCTATTTCACATTTTCTCTCTATGGTTCCTTCCAAAATATTTTTTGATTGTTTTATGTCCAAACAAATCTATTTAATCATTTTATTAAAAGAAAAAGAGAATAAATAATAAATTAATATAAAGTGGGAAAGTGACATTAACTCTAACAATGTTCATATTCTTTTACTTGTAAAATTTCAGTTCCTTAAAATATGAATTAATCTGTAAGAAAATACCATCCTGCAATTATATTAATTTAACTTGCGATTTGTATCCAAGAAATAATTGGATTTCGTTATCGTGCAAAATGATTGTGTTACGAAATTACGTTCGATTTACTTGTATACCAGAAACATCGGGGTTATCATTCGATATACGTATCACACACCGTATTGATCAGTGAAAAATGATAAAAAATTAATTGCGGCATGGAAGATTAAAACCGTGAAATATTTAGTTCAACAACTTGAAAAACTCGTTAATTCAATATTGCATGCAACAAAGATAAATATTTTATAAAATTTTCTTTTGAAATAATCATTTTACAATAAAATTAAACTTAAAAAAGGCAAAAAACATATGGAATAATTAATAGAAGTTTCACAGTGTTTTCTGCCTGATGAAGGAATTATGTGTCCGAAATAATTGTAGCAGTTTTATGAATAAAATTCTATATTAAAACATTTTTGTTTGAATTTATTAAATTATATTAATATGGCAAATCGACATGTATCGGCCGACTCAATTCAATTTTTAAAAATAAAATTGTTAATAAAAATATGTAAGTTAAAAAATATTTAAAAATAAAAATTACTAACTAAATGAAAATTTCCTCTGGTTTAATTGTGAGGTTGACAAACGAGTTTCAATAATGTACATATGAATTTTAAATGAAAATTTGGTCCAGTTCCAATAGACAATTGATACTAAAGTTTCGAAATATACGAGTAATTTGCAGTTTTGTGTATTTTATTATGACCAAAATCAGAGTAGCATTTCATGTATTGATATACTTTACAACTCCTGTTCAATCAATTCTATTGATGCATTTTTGTGATTATTAAAATTAAATTAAGCAACTCATGTTAAAAATAAAATGAAGACAATTTCTAAATTTTCAAATCAAACTTATGATTTCGTTCTGTGACTTGCAATTCTTCTTTGTATTGTGGGTTGCAAATTAATATCAACCAATAAGCAAGGTTTATGCCCATCTGTTATATTATAACCAAAAATGGATTTTTAACAAATTTTGAATATATTTTTCAATTTGTTTCATTAATTAAATGATTAGGAAGTTAAATTGTATTCGAGTACTATAAAAAATAAAATAAATATTGCCCAAATCTTTGAAAAATAATTGAACAAAGATATTTGTCTTTTAATTCAGTTTCTTCCAAAGCTTTTTCATAATGTACAAAATTTTGGCTTTGAAGTAGTCTTGCTAGAAATAAACCACATTTTCTATTCTTTATGCCAGTTTTTTAGGTCAATTCAGGAGGGTCTCTTAATAAAATCTCTTACTTGCTCCAACTAAACCTAAAAATATTCCGTTTAGGTTAACGAGATTTTCAGGTTCTAATTGCGTCCAAATTTTTTGATAGGTTGAGAGAGTTCTAAAGCAGATCTCCATTTTCCTTATCAAATAATGGAATGGTTAGGCATCTCACGAAAATGAAAAATGAATTATTATATCAAAGAAAATACAGCAAATCTATTAATTTTAACAAACCTTTCCACAGAATTTCAGAGCTTTACTTGACTTTAGTCTGAAGATAACCTCTTGAAGTTCCTAACTCGTTCAATAAAGTTATTTAGATCAGCACTCTTAAATTTCCTTCTTCATAATTTTGATTTATTTTAGTAGGTAAATATATTGAGCGACTGTCAAAACTGTTAAATCTAGTTTGTTACCAACTTTTTTACGGTTAACTAGTACCAACATAAGAAATTCTGCTTTTTTGGAAGAAGCTTCAGTTAACTTAATTTTTTTTGTTATTTGTTCCGTTAAAATTTATAATTTAAATTAACTAAAAAAAGGATCTCTTTTCAAAAAGACATGTACTTTAATGGAAATAGGTTACATATAAATAAAGAAATGAAAATTTTTTCCAAAAGTTTTGGTTGGTAACAATTGATTGTTGACATCTTATTTAGTCAGTGATATAAGTTTCATTTTGAAAAAAATCTATTGAGTAAAATGGGTTCTAGAAACAAGCAACGTTGCCTTAAATCATTTCAAAATCTCCATATATCGAGAAGAGATTATTCTCCAACGCCTTTATCAATCCTTAGAAGGGAAATTCGAGAATATCAAGCTGATGCTTCGGATATACAATTTAATGATGCGCTCAAGGAGAACAAAATTGTTGCAAACAGAGTGAAATTTGAAAACGATCGGAATATTGGAGTAGAATCAATCACTTTCAAAACCTATGTCGAAGAAAGATGCCTTGCTATGAGGCAGGATGATTCAAGTTTGATACTACGCGACTTGATAAAAATGGCGCAATCTGAATGGATGGATATTATAAGTACACAGAGAAGTGCTGTCATGAAGAAATGGTTAGAGAAAGTAAACAATTAAATGTAGGGAATTATTTTTTGCTTTAATTAATTATTTTTGTGATAGATTAATTACCAGTTGTACAGCCATACTAAACAGAAAATAAATATGTTTTAAGAATTGGCAAAATAAATAATTATTAAAACTGATACTCTTTTATTTTTGATGAGCTTGTCCTTTTCTTTTTTTTTAATTTTTTTTTTTGCAAAATCTCTTCCTTCATCACCTACTATTTCTTTTTTAGTTGCTTTTATCTTTCTTAATCTCTGTTTTTTTGTTTCCATCTATCTAATCATTTCTTTTTCTTGTCTCTTTATTTTAATTTCTTCAAACACCTTTTTCCTTTGCCTATATTCTTTCCTGTTTTTATACTTATAGGTATGCTTCGATATCGATCTTTTCATTTCTCAGTCTTCTATCTGGTGTCATTATTTATTTTCTGATTACATTTGTATACTACCTCTCTCCATTTGCGTTTACTCTCTCTTATTTTACCCATATCTTCTGTTTTTGTTAAAATTAAATAACTCACTGGTTTTATTACATGTTGTTTTTATAGTTTAGAAGTTTGTGATTTTGATTCAACAGTTTAAATCCCACTATATCGATTTTTTTTATTTTCAAAGTTTGTTTGTGTTAGATTTGTTTGAGCAAGTGTGTTTTTACATTTTTTTCTTGAAATCGTGAAACAAAATTTTATCCTCCGATTCTCGAGAATAAAAAAGTCGGGAGTTTCAAAAACCCAACTCATAACGTATTAAATTGCTTGTTATTGAAGAAGTTGTGGTTTGAAGTACGTAAATTATAATTAACAAGTTAAAAATAGTTGAAATTATATAGGAGATGAAAGTTTTGTTTTAATAAAAGATAAAATCAGTTGAAAGAGGAGGATGTAATACAAAAGCGAGGAGAATTCAAGTAATGTATAAGTTTGCGACTTGGTGCAAGACAAGATTAAAATTTCAACAAGAGGCCATTCGTGTTTACATTTTTCCTAATGAAAATTTTCACAAGAAGGAATATCAACCATAAATCCACGAATTATCCGCACACCCTTCTTGGCCTTGTATATGGATTTTCCCCCATTTTTATATTATCTTATTTGCGATCTTTCACTTTCCTGCTCAATAAAAATGTAATGCCGTGTTTTATGGACTGATGCTCGATGGGAATCTACCAAGGGCAGATCGCAGAATCAAAATTGATAGACAACCTTACATTATACAATAAAAAGCACACCCAAATATAACAAATCCAATACTTTATTGCCTATTTCAAACGGTACACCGGAAATGTTTTCCGTTTTACGCCCTTCACAAGAAACATCATGTCCGAAGGGGACACTTTTAAATTTATTCATACATCAAAGCAAAATATAAATAGATAGCTTCATGAAATCCACCTGTATAACTCTGATACAATTTTTTTAGTTACTTCAGCAAATATTAATTAAAACGGTCACCGTAAGTATTTCAAATCAAATATCTGATTATATTTTGCAGAAAAAACATAATCTTTGGTATGATATAAAAAAATTTCCAGACGTTGTAATTACTACAAGTTTTTAATTATGTTACAGAAGTGGAAATAATTCAGTTAAAGTCTAAATAAACGTAATTTATGTTTTTTTAATTTATCTTCTTCAATTTGACAAGTTAATGTTTTAAAACTATAATTGGACATATATTTAAAAAGAGCTACACTTTTTTATTTACTTTTTATTACCTTAGTTAAAAATTAATATTTGGATTATAATTATTTACTTTCATTCATTAAGATATTTAATATGTCAGATCTTGATAATTTTCCTTTTTGGTAAATATTTTTTTATGAAGCAGGTTTATGTGTGTTAATTTATACAATTCGATAAACCAATTATGGGCTTATGGGCACAAACGGGTGAAATGAACAAACATTTACATGGTTCCTTTCCCCTTAAAAGCGTTTGATTGAAAATAATAGATTAATGTGGAGCGTGTTATAATGTTGGAATTAAAGATTATGTTATGTTTATATCCAAAGAGATATAAATTATTATTGCAGATTGAATTAGGATTAAAACATGTGTTTAATTAAATTATTAATGTATTTGCAACAGAATTGCGATGTAATAATGGATTAAACTGCAATTCAATTAATTAGCGAGATGGTGTCGAATAGAAATTTCAAAAGAGTCTCAAAAGGGACAATTTGCCTTTGACTTGATTATTTACTGAAATTCCTATAAGCTGAAACGATAATCCTTTTGTGAATATGAGTAACATGCGAGAAAAATAAATTGATAGATTGGGCACATTTTATTTTGCATATAATGATCAAAACAATGAATCTCTTAGTGTTTGATTATGATTTATAATTACCGTTAATACATAAATTATGTTAATTAGAGCAAGTAAACAAATAGGTAAATATTGATTTGTGTGTTTATGTGGGGATTTGAAATTGAGGTGGATTTTTTTTTTGTAACGGTGAAAAGTGCTGAGTGTTGCCAAAAGAAGTGACTTGCTTTCGTTCCTTTAAATTTTAAAACAACGAACTCGAGAAAACGGTGGGGTATTTATGTTGATGGTGTGCTTGAAATTTAGAAAGTTTTATTGCAAATGTTTTGGACTATGTTATCTATGAACACGTTCACCCCACTTGTATCGGTTAAATGAAATGGTATTGCATGTGTTAGAAATGCGGGATATAATGTTCCTTTATAAAACGTAATTTTCGCGGATAATGCAGTGCGAGGCAATTCGTTTAGGCTTTAGTTATCGGGAATTGACCTTGATAGTAGCATTAGCAGTCAGTTTGGACAATTAATAACAACTATCTTGAACACAATAACACATTCCTTTAATCGTACAATCAAGGGATCGATTTCCTCTTTACGATAGCGGTCATTGGTTTCCACTTTGTTCACTTCCAATAAATGCTCGGCTAGCGTGTTCAGTTCTACCAGATAATATGAGCTCCTTTATCACATGCTGTAAGATTTCTTTCTTAAATAACTCACATTTGTTATCAAATATAAAGATTTATTTAGGGTTTAAGCGCTAAAAACTATTTTATCTTGCTATGCCTTTTACCTTACTTTATCCAGATAAACTTATTATTAAAGATCACATTAATAAGCAAAAAATAGCTTCTAAGAATTAAATAAAATTAAAATTTTGATTTAAATGTGAATTAATTGATTTTTTTCTTTTAAGAATTATTCACATAAATTTAAATCAGTAAAATGGAGCTTAAGAATGAGAAATGTACTGCAAGTTTTTTAAACTCGCCACAAAGATATTTTGTAGATTGGTAAGTACGAGGTTCGTTCAACTCATCTTTGTTAGCCTTGAAAACAGATACAATCACTCGATTGATGTTTTGCAACATTAGTAGTGTTTCTTTTGTTTATATTTGACGAAAAATTTTTTAGAAAGGTGTATATTTAACCAATTTTTAAATTGACTTTTTTTATTTACTATTGGTATCTATTTTAATCTTTTTAAATTTTCATTTTACGAAAAAGAAGATTATGAAATTTTTATTTAAATAACTGCAAATAAGTGTTTTATGTTATACTTTGTTTTAACAAGTACTTATTTGCATGTTTAGTTGCAATTCGAGGTATAACAAAATTTTCTAAATTGCAAAACGTGTCAAGTAAATTGTAATGGATTAGAAATGCAAATTTATATGTTGCGAGAGAGTGGATGAGTGTCATTTCCTGAAGATGAATCAGTTAATTAAAAGCTACAGGTAGGCCATACAGTTTTAGGCTCGTTTGAAACTTAGAAATAGCTCGTTGTTGAATTATCAGGGGTTTTCGAATATTGGATTTAGGTTCATCCGTCCGCAAATATCGTTACCACATAACAGGCCGCATTGATTGCACACATCTCGTTTTACTGCATTTCGATTCTCCACCCCAAAAAGACCATCATATAAAATATGAAATTAAATTAAGAGAACATTGAAGTGATCATTAACCACTTCGCAGTTCAATTTTCCGTAATGGTCTGATTTCTTAAAATAAAATAAAGGTTTGCTGGCGCGATAACTGTACGCTATTGGCATTTATAGCGTGAACCCTATTGATTTCAACCCATATTCGATCGTTAGAAAAAAGTTATTAAAGACATAAACACAAAAATTTCATTCTATAACATAAAACTGACATAAAATGGACGATTGAATTGAGCGAAAAGACCTTCACAGGTACATTCAGATAATAGAAAATATACAGATCAAGTAGCTCATGCATATTTTTCAGAGAAATGCTATTTTTAGTATGACATACAATCTCAAATTATAATTCATGATTTGAACATTTATGTCACTCAAACCACATTTCATCTCACTTCGTACTCAATATCATTCTCCATACATTGAGTGAAAAGTAGTAAACGTTCGAGATCCCCGAATAGTTTTACTTTTAATTCTGGTATAATATAATTATTAAATTCAAGTATTTCTGTTCTTGATTTAAATATAATTATAAAATTTACATTGAAATATCACTCAAAAATTTCTAAACTGTAATTACGTTGTGTTTAAACAGTATAATTAAAAAATTAAATGGTTTGAGTGAACGGTGCACTTTTTATGCAGATAAGAAAAATATATGTGCAGAGAAAATACAGATTGTATAATATTTTTCATATTTGTTAGAGTTTAAACTGTAAATGGTAGCAATTTCCTTGCCAGTATATAATATTCTACAAAAAAATCTGAAATGGCACATAAATCATCTCGAAATGTACCGGACAATTATCCTTGTGATATACGATAGTCTAGAACAAAAGAGTCATATAAAGTTGCAATTAGGTACATTTATTTTAAGTGAATTCAAATTCAATATGACAGTTTAGAGAAATTGTAGAGTATAGAAAATTTAAATATTAAGAGATGAATCAACAGAAATACTATAATAGAAATTAATTTATTTTTTGCTTTAACATTATGAAAGAAATAATTTAAATTTAAATTATAAAAGCCTAGAGCTATGAAAAGTAGAGATAAAAACCACATTATGCAAGTAGAAAAAAAAAAATTAATTTTAATTCAAGTCACATTTTAAGAAATGTTCATCTTAAAATAGAAAGAGCTATTAAGTATGTACTATTATTTTTATATTAAATAAAGTAGCAGTTTCTTTATAAAGAAGTTTATTTGCAAAACGGGTTGATATTAAAACATAAAAGAAACGTGCAAAGAGAGATTTATATAAAAAAGGCAAATGTGCCTAAAGTACCTCTGTGCTTCATAGTAAATGAAAGAGAGCAGAATCTCTTTTGTATATTCTTTTTACACTCTCCATCATAATCCAGTTCTACCCAATCCAGAATTTTCTTTGCAACATCTTATCAAAACTATAATGTATATTTCTTACAATAATGAAAAGTTTCATTAAAATTCTAGTGCTTTTACATTAAAATGTGTCTTAACATTGTTTCGCTTGAATAAAACGAGAATGTTTGATATTGCATTCCATTTTGTAATAAAATCACAATTTGCAACAATATGTATTTGATGGTAATGGCAGTTTATGAAATGGTTTTCTGGTAATGTGTAAACAATTTTTCTCGTTTGGTATTTACCTAGTGCGGAGCGCGCTTTCATTTCTTTTTCAATTTGCACTCGGTAGAAAGCGTTTTAAAATTCACATTCATCATCTGCACTATCTACATCGCATTCACTTCATTTCACACACCAATAGTGATAAAATGTCTTTTTTTTGTCGGGCCATTTTCTAGTAACGATTTTATAAAGAAATTCTACCGAAATTTACAATTAATAACTCATCTAATCCACATCGTCTTTTCAGTTATTTATTGCAATCATTTATTATTCTTACAAAAAAAGAAAAACGCTTTACATGTTACGAACAATTTCTCATAACGTTTTTCTTTGCATTTTGATTTTATTTAATCATAACATATCCTGGGGAAATTACATCTTTCTCCTCGTAATTTTTCATGGCAAATCATTTCAATATATGCACATTTATTATTTTGAAATGTATCCCCCATAAATTTAAATTGATTCTACGTCTAGACGTATTTAAATTTAGAAATCATATTATTATCATTAATGCAATGATAACCATGAATTGGAAATTTATGTTTACTCGGAACTTCGTGAATTGGAAAAAAGGGCATCTCATTGTTTAATACTAATTGAAAAAATATATCAAAAATAAATAAAGGAAGTTTTTTTTATATTTTTTAGATTTGCTACAAAAAATATTTTGTGTTGACTCAATTTTTTTGTTTATTATTATAATTTTTATACTTATATATAATAGGTAGTTTATTGAAATTTTGTTTATAAACGTACTATTAAACTGTTTCGGATCAAAAATCTAAGTTTAGAATTAAATATTTAATTTTATAGATTTTAGTGCGATTTATATATTAAAAGCGCAACCCTAAAATGGCCAAAAGAGAGAGGATCAAAGTTCTTTCTATTATTGAATAAAATGTAATCAAATTATTAAGGTAAATAATTTTTTTTTTAAAGAACGATTTCCTTTATAGAGATTTTCGATGTGTTCAGATTTTTTTCTATAGACTCACCTTTTCCTCAAAGGACATTATATTGTACTTTTCATTAGTGTGGTTATATAATATAACGTGCTCGTATAAGATCCTTCATAAAAAGGCAGAATAACAAAAAAGAAAAAAACACCACGCAATCACGTAAAATGTATACGAAGAAACTGTTAACAAAATTTTCGGGTGAAAGATATTTTATAATAGCATCAGGATTATTAAGATCTTTTATTAAAATTCATTTGTTTTTTTCTAAAATAAATCCAGGAAATAGAATTATTTAAAAATTAACATAATATTTCATTCAAACCGATGAATAATAAGTTTATTTACTTAATTAAATGTTAAATGCCTTCTAAATATTGACTTTGAGAATAAATATGCTGGCAAGCTTATATAAACCTTATTGGCTTAAAGGCATTCGTGCAAATAGAAGCTGAAATTAGCAAAGTGACATGTACCTGCAATACCACAGATATTGAAACTGTTAAATCAAAGAACACTATTCAGGTAATATTAGTTATAGGGCAATATAAATTCATCAAACGGTGTATTACTTACTAATTATAATTTGAAAAATTAATGTTTGCAAATTAAAGTAGTATTGACCTAGTTTACAAACTCCAGTTAGATATTACACTTAAAACTCAGTTCAGTATAAAAGTTCTTATTCTTTAATGTCGTATAATCATTACAAAATGTCTTCATATGTGCTTATAAAATATCTCCGTGATACATTTTGATGGATCATATTTGTTTTAATATTAAAGTTGAAATCCATTTTAAATTGAATTTTTCAGAAATATTTTTCTCTTTATTTTAACATTTTTTTATATTGTTAAATCATAAATTTAAATATTTATGTAGTGAAATGATACTGAAAATATATGAGTTGAAAGTAATGTTTGTGAGAAACAATTGGACGTGAGGTAATGCAGAAAATGCAGGAGTATTGATAAAATGTCTGGCAGATCAACTATGAAATGCGTTCGAAATAAGGTCGACTTTGAGATGAATGGAAAATTGAAAGAGGTCAGTCATGGAATAGTTTCCGGATTGTTCTGATGAAGTTTGAAGTTTAATATAAGTGTTGTGTTATATAAATGCGGCTGGACATGTTCGTTTTTAGATAAAAGAAGTTGTGCAGTATTTCATAGAAGGTGAATATAATATTAAATTGAATGGGTTGAAATTGAAGAAAGAATATATGTGGAAAGTGTGGATTATTGTTTTTGTTTTTTTTTTATATGGATAATAACCGTTTGCTGAGCAAATAGTTCTAGATCTGGAAGCTGTATGCAGGCATGCATTTAACTTAATATGGTGATGTGCAAAAGTAATATTCAAGCTCGAATTGTGTTAACAGAAAATGTTCAGCAAGAACCAGATATTGTTCAGTGTCGTGTTATATAACAATCTAATATTGGGTGCGCGGAAGTAGGTAATTCAACTCCTCAAAACATGAACTCACGAATGGATAATGGTGAACAACCACGAAAAGTTTATTGCTAGTTACCAATAGGTTCCCAATTATGTATCTAAAACTGACCAAAGCAAGCCTGACATTTGTTAAAATTATTATCCATTAAATTCAGAGCAAGGTGAATACATTCCTTGATTACATACACCAGTTTAACTAATGCGCCCTTCCATTATACAACCCTACCCGATCAAACTATTATTATAATCTCAATAATAGTCAAATGGAACATTTACACAACAAACTATAATTGAGGTATGGAAATTTGAAACTATACACTTTAATGACTTAACTTATCTTACACGCATTGTAAAAATACTCATTTCAGGACGTTGTAATAAACAATTAAACCTTGTTTCTAAGGATGGGCCGTTCTTCCAAAATAAATACTTTATTTATTTTATTGTGGGAGGAAATTATTTTGAAATATATGATTTCTTCTTTGACTTTTGTACTGGTTTAAAAGTATTTAAAGTAATACATGCTGTATCATTTAAAGTTAACGTTGAAAGAAGATAACGTTGCTATTTTTCTAGATTTTAAAATATGTGGTGATATGGTATACTATCCTAACATGATGAGTCCTTAATGAGGACGAAACATGACGTATCGGTTAGGTGTAGACATTCTGTAAGCATTCGAACTTTGCATATTAAACTTATTTTTATGTAGATTGAAATAAAAAAATTATAAAAATATTTGCAAATTAAATTACTATGTAAAGTACTTTGTTGATACATAAAATTGTTATACGCTTTAGTTTGCTGATTGGCGCTGAAAACATTATTGCAATTTGGAAATGGTTACCATTTGCATAGAATGTATTATAGAAATTAATCGTAACCCACACGGTTAAACAAAATTGATTTTGCGGTTAGTTTATTGGATGTTTTAATTAAATTACGACATTCTATGTGTCACGGGTTATACATTCACACCGTAGTAACTTGTGTTAATTACTTTTTAATGTAAATTCACCCTATGAATTTTATTAGACACCTACAAATTCGAAAGGTTAACAAAAATATTTCATTTAATTTTTGTCGTTTTAATTTAGTAATTATTTTTCGAAAATGAATGTACAAAGTTACAAGATACTATCTTTGTGCAGTTGTTTACTTTGTGTATTCCTGATCCTAGTTAATGGCTTGTTGAACTTGCTTACTACAATATAATTCTTGTTAAAACAATATACACTCAAATATCTATTTGGTGTTGTAAGTGACGTTATGTAACGCTTAAGTTTATGTAATAAATCATAGGTGCTCTACAAAGCAAATAAGTTCATATTTTGTATAATTATAATGATGGAAATTCTGATGCTACCAAAACTCTATTACCAGCCGCTGAATACTATAATAATAATAAAACTTGATTAGAAAGGTTCATGGCTGCATTTTCTTTACAGGGGATCGGAGATTACAAAATTTATAGCCATCCCGTAAAAACAATAAAGAATTAAAGCGTATAAGGGCATCCCATTTATAAAAATTATTGTTCTTTTGTTAATATAAAACTTACAAATTACTTCTATTTTATTTTTATTTAGAAAAAATATACAAATTGTAGAAAATAAGTCAAAAAAGGATAATTATTTTTATTGAACGCAAAATCTATTTAAACAATTCCACTCTGTTTAATTACAGGTGACAAAATGTTTGAGTTGTATTTAAGATTTTTAAATTTTGTTCATTATCAACCTTGCTGCAGGGTGTTTTTCATTCATTATTTATTTACCACCCTCGTTTTCTATCATCTTCTCCTTCAACGCAAATTTTATAATAAATTAATTTTAATTTTCTTTCGTGCAATACATTATTTTCCTTCCGAATTCTTTAAAAGTTTTAATTAAAGTTAGGCGCCACTTATTTTATCAATAAATCTGTGTGGAAGTCGATTTTTCAATTAAAAACCTTATTTCCTGATAAGCAACTAATAAAATATGCACTTACCTATTCATTAATCTTTTATTGTTTATTTCACGAAAGTAAAATCTTAAAATTTGCTTTAGTTTTTGTTAATAAAAGGAAAGAAAAGCAGTGGAACGTTAGTATGTTTCTGATGACCGTATAAAAATACATATCTAGGGGGTTAAACGAGTAGAGGGCTAATAAAAGTGCGCTCTGAAATGTGCAGCTAGCTGACTAGCGGCCAATCCGCTTACAGTCCTCAAGAGACACCAGTATTTAGATAGCATCATCCACCCTATCTAGAGGAGCAACCGACAGTGGACAAGAGTCAGAATAACAGTCGTCTAACTTACCCAATTCCGAAATAACTGTCTCTATAACATTTTCTCCGAGGTGATGAACTCGAATTATACATTTTGTAGAAATTCACACGACAATATTTTTAATAATCACGTTGTGGTCGATACGTTTATTAGGATTCTTTTGAAAACATAGTTTTAAAAGAATTATCTTGGAATGTATATAGAATAACAAGAGTACAATTATTTTTATTTGTCGATATTTTAAAATTAATAAATAATAATAGTTGGTCTAAATAGGTTAGTTTATACACTTAAAATTCTGTTGTAACAAAAATGCTTGAAATTAAAGCTAATTATTTAATCACATCAACAAAGAGGCAATTTTAAAACTAGGTACATATAAAATATTTATTGAATAAATAATTTCGTTATAATTATAATCACGTTAATATTATATAGATATAATATGCATGATAAATTCTCATATACGACAGAGTCGTGTGTAAACATGGTGAAAGAAGGAAAACAAAACCTTAAAAATGTGTTTTCTTTTATATTGTGATGTGCATAATAGCAGTATATCACACGCCGTTTTCTCATTTGTTCCAATTTTGATATATAACATCCAAAAGGGAACAAGTTTGTTTATGTTTCAAGAAATATGAATCCTGGACAAACAAATTTGTTGACTTTTATGTAAATATAATAAAGAGTTAATGATAATGCGAAGTTGAGTCAATAAGGGTTTAATGCAGCTCTCTATCTGCATAGAATATTTTCTTTCGTAGCAGCTGTATCCATTTGAAGTTACGGCATCTCTTATTTTATAACATAATCTCTCTGATTAAATCTCTGAAAATTTTTAAAGCCGTCTTCTGAGAAAATTAAACGTGTAATTATCTCCTTATTTAAATAATTACTTGAACGCTTTCACTTAATTTATAAAATATGAGAATAATAAAAATATATTTTGAGAAGTGCTTGTTTGCATAGTAAGAGCCGAGAAATAAAACGCGCAAGCTTTAATGACATTACTTTTTTTTGTAGTAAAAAAACTTTACACAGGAAAAGCGATTAGAGGAATTTTTTTTAAAAAGAATGCGGATTGCGCTTAATTAAATAATTATGCCAGAGTTTCTCAATTATTTTTTATAATCGTCGGATAGTATTATACAAAATTTTTCCAGAGTAAATATTTCAAATACGCGATTTTTCTTTTTATTGATTGTTTTTTTTTACAACGACGAGCTGTATGAAAATGTCGCGTTTTATTCTTCAAGCGAATTTTTTGTTAGCAGGAGAAAATGTCAGCGCTAACATTATTTATTACTTTTTGTTTATAGTTATTTTTTTATAATTATATAAAAAACATTATAAGTCAACCAAACAATTAAAATCAATGATAAATATAAAGTTCATTTAATTAAATGAAATTCCTCCAAAATAAATTATTATATTTAAAATGTAAAAAAAATTCTTTTAATAAATATAAAATTTGTTGTTTGCTTTATTGAAAGCACAATTTTTTAAAATGGAAAACAATTCCCTTTTAGGGAAGGATCGGTACTGATAAATTGCACAAGAGTAAGTTCTAATGGAATTTTCTGTATCAATAAATAAATCGCACCATTAACGTTTTTCTGATTGGAAAATCTATTTTAATTTAAAATTTTAGAACTGACCCAATGCTACGTCTAGACGGTCTGTATATTTGGAAGGACTGCTCTAAAGGTTTACGCTTTCTGAATAAACGATTGAAATTAATTTTAAAGGCTGTTTGACGCACTATGAGATGATTTCAATGGAAATTCACTCAATCCATCGGAAAATTATTTTCATAATCAACTAAATAAAATTCAAATCTTATTTACGGTCTAAAATTATCTTTATATACAAAAGAAATTAATAAAATCTTTTTATTTATATTTTCTTTAACATTTTTTTGTATTAGGTTATAAATCCTAAATATAACCAAATGAATCTAAATGGTGAAAATATAAATTGCATTCTATTTATCATAATCGCATTAAAACTGCATAATTTTTATTTTTAAATGTAGTAACTAAATATTTTTTCGTTCGATGCATTCACGATGTGATGCAAATATATTTTTATTTTTTACGCATAGAGTCGCGAGTTCAAATTAGTGATGTTCTCAAACAAAGACGAATGCATTACTAGCTTAAGGGGGTTGGCAGCAAGTAATTGTTTTATTATTACGTCTCACAATAATATAAGAGTATTTTCAATGTAGAGAGAGCAAGTTTTTTCTGTAAGAACTGTGTAAAATTATTACTTTAATTAATTATCTCATTCGAAATGTTAATTAAATACACTTTAAAAAGAGCTTTTTTCATTACTCATGCAAACAGTAAAAGTTAGCAAATTTTTTATTCATGTGTTTTCCAGAAAGACATCATCCTGATGTATAAATAAATTATTTTCTCGAAATTACGCCATGTATATTCCATTAAAACTATTTCGGTACAAAAAAAGTGATGCTATTTTAGAAGAAACTATTTCCTCTCATTACTTTTAAATCTATTAGATATCTAGCGAAGACCACGGTATTGCAATTGTGTTAAGAATGTATGAAATGTACATGTACATTGTTATTTAGAATTGAGATCGAGGAACACGTATGGAAGCTCAATTACGGTAAGTTCCATCACAATGCAAAACGAAGATAACATAAACATGTATTCCATGTATAGATAATGTTTAAGGAGGAAATTACTAGGATATAGTATTTGGTATCTGTTTTATGAAATTTAATGGAAGTATTGGTATCTTTGTAGCTAAATAAAATCTGTAAAGGAACTGAATAATACATTTAGCGTTCGTAAAAGGAATAAAGTAAATGGAACATTTTATAGATAGATAGGTAAAAAACATTAAAAAAAGTAGATAACAAATTTTTCAGTTTTACAACAAGAATAGATAATAAAATGAATAAATTTAAAATATTTGTATATCCGGGTATCTAACTCATGATTTTTAGCATTGTTGTAAAAATAAGTAATTAAATTGGAAAAATCATGATAAAAATCTTAATTGTAAAATGGGGTTTGGTAAATAACCAGAATTTTGGAACAAATTAAAGTAGAGGGAGCGATTTGTTTTATGAAGATTATCATGGTTGCTAAACATAATTAGTACTTTAATCAGACTATGTAATAGGGATATCGTGACGAAGTATAGTTGACTCCGTTAATATAATTCGAAAATGACTCAATAGTTCCTTCAACTTGCAGGATTAAGTTATTGTTAGGTAAAATAATACGTTGTGCATACGTAGTAAATGTATGTAAGGGTGCACCACCCTATTATTTCATCAAGTGGCTATTCTTATCAGATTACTGACGCCATAACGGCCGCTTTTCATTTTAAAAGCACACTTAAATATTCTAACCGATTATATAATAAACACCCTATTCGAGGGAAAGAGCAATTTTCACGTGATATTACTCACAAAAAAATATCCCTAATAAATGAAGCGAAAACATTTTAACTAAAAGAGCATGTAAATTTCTTTAATAACATCCGTCCTTTAAAGGAACCAAATCAAATCACAAAGAAAATGCTTTACTTTTATTTTGATAATTATTAAAAATAATAAGCAAACAATAAGGAAAAAAGGCACTTTCCTTTGACATTAAAATCGTAAATTCTGTCAGGATAATGGTTCTCAACATTCCCTTTGCTATTCGTTTGAATCTTTCATCTTCTAAGATCAATTTTTCTGAGCCTTGTATTGCATTTCAATGGAGTTTTTAGATTTAATGAGATATTATCAAACCGTAAAACCTTAATTTCATCAAATATATTCGTTTTTTCTTTTACGTGAAAAGGGGCATCGATCGCCAACCATGAAAATATTATTACACTAAATTACAAAATGATTAAAGATAACACCATAATTTGATTCAGTACAAAGTGAGGATAATCGCAGGAGTTCATATTAAGGTTAATTACATAGATATTGCCTTGTTATCACAAAGAACTATTTAATAATTGGAATTTTTGAATATGAATAAAACAATGTCATATTTTATTGACGTCCTAACAAAAATATTAAAAAATTTGAACCTTTTTTTCATCATATTGAATTTATTTATTTTTAATATGACATACATATTATCTTTATAAGTTTTAAATTTTATTATTAATAAAAATATGATCTGAGATTGTTTTCATAACAATTTTTATAAGATATTAAAATTTGTTCCATGCTGACGGTGAAATTAATCTGCCGATATTTCAATAGATTTAATGAATGAAATTTATTGCAGATACGTAAAAAAGTTATTAAAGATTCTGGTAGGCAGTTAAATATAAGCAATAAAAAACCGTTCCAATTTTCTGTAATAGTTGAATCCGCCTATATACCCATTAAGGCATTTATTATTTTTAGGACCAATAAAGTTACCCTTTATATAAAACCATTACCATTACAAATATAAATGAAGCTATCATAACTATTTTCATAATTATTTGAAGATATATTAGTGCAAAAGCAATTTCTTAACTATGGATTTAATTCGATTGTTGTAATTGATATTAAAATGGAGAATACGCATCTCCACAAAGCTTAGTTATAAAGAGATTAAACAGGCTGAGTGGTATTTAGAAACAAACTAAACAGCTACTTAATGGCACCCTATCTGCGTGTGTCATACAAATTGTAGCACTCTATATGTATGAATGAAGCTTTTGAGGATTATAGAAAGAAAACAGAACGAGCGATTCTAATGGAATTAATTTTCTGTAATCACATTTCGAATTGGAAACGAAAACGAAGATAACCGTGAACGCGCATTTTTTACCAACGAGTGATTAAAGGCCACAAAAAAATCGGAAAATTGAAACAATCGTTTATTTTTGTTATTCCATTTATTAATTAGTTCACCGATTAATCGAACGTGCAAAAATAATCTGTAAAAACACAAAGTTTTATGAAGAGATGTTTCAATTTATGGAATGCCTCGAGAGGATTTCAGGTACAGGTTTCAAACTTTTTTACCGAACTCGAAGTTTATAATTATATTTTATTATTATTTTAAATTTCAATTGTAACTTAAAGAAAAACAATTTAACCTGTTTGGGATCACTGGCGTTTTGCAAAAATTATATTGAAAAACTTACCGAAACATTTACTGATTAACCTTAAAAAATAAAGGAGATTAATTTTCTTAAAATTATTATGTCTGTAAGAGAATGTGTGAATTATTTTATTGCAAAAATAATTGAATTTCACTTGCTTCAACATTGTGTTACACTTGGAAAAAAATATTGATCGATGAAATAATTTTAAGTGCCACCTACAGTGATGTAATTTATCATGGTGTAATGATTGTGGAAACTCGCGTTTGAAAATTGCTTAAGAACTTCTAACACAACATTAGTTAATTTATTCTGAAAAGCGCCAACTGTATATCTAGCAAATTTTCTGATGAATACATTAAGTATTCTCTCTTCACTGAAAATTTCCATTATTTTACATAAAAATGTCAACCGAAATAATGCGACTGTTAGGGGAATGAAAAAAATATTAATTTACCTAAAATGAGTGCAGTTTTAATGAAGGTTAATTATGGCTTCGTAATTAACATAGTTTACCAATCTTGAGTTGGGATAAGAAATTTTGGGTTGAAATGTATACCAAAAAGTTTCCTTTGATGGGATTCCTAATTCCTTCAACTTTTAATTAAAGTGCCAATTAACACATTTCCACTATAATAAGTATATACACAAAGTTTAACGTTATAGAATGGAATTAAGTCATTGAGCTGCAAGAAACAAAATCATTTTGTATAATCTGGATGATTGAGATATATATCTTGCACATGAACTGAATATGGTAATTAAATCGTATCTCTTAATTCAACTTGATATGTAATGGAAAACATCCAAGTTTAGTCCGGGTAATCATTTATTAATAGTATTGATTAGAAAAAAAAATGAATTGTAGAGAGAAATTGACTTCTTCTTGGCGAATATCAAACCGAAAAAGTCTATTTTTATAAATTCAATTCTTTCATGCATCTAAATGGGGTTATTTCAAACTTGATCCCGAATTGGATACCCGATTTACATATGGAATATCACTTTACATTTTTTTGGTGGGAAACATACTAGAAATATACTATTAACAAAAATATTTATTGTGCTAATTTAGGTGAGCTTCATTTGCGGTTTGGATCACATAACGTGATCCGAATATGGGGAGTATTATATTGAATACATATCCCACCTTTTCTTATAACGTAAGCTTCTTTTATGGAAGCAAAAACATAAAGTTGTTTATTGCTGGAAAATTTGTGCTATGTGGAGCGTTTCTAAATTGAAATGTAATTTACATATCAATAAAATAATCATAAATTCGCGTCTTTTCTTCCACACATTTCGGATGTAGCCCATATTTTGAAAAATGGCGTAATAGGCGATAATTTCACCGCCATTAACCATTCGTATCAAATTCAATAAAAAGAGGGTAAAGTGAAAATTACCATTTATTACCAGTGATTTACAACAGTGATAACATATAATTACGTTATTTATTAAGTTTATTAACATAATGTGTAACATAGAATGTGCATATTTTATTCGGTCTATTTTATAGTTGTTAACCACTGTACGCGTTTTGTTCGGTTTTCTGGACAATAAAATTTACCGCATAAAACAAGCTTTATTGCTCAAAAGAATGATAGCTACATAGCATAACCCGTTCCACATTTATTCATCCTATATGAAAGCTCTGCATTGCTTTTAATACGCTCTAAATTATTCTCATTTTTTTTACTAGTTATTACCTTTTAATTGCACTACCACCAACACAATTTATAAAAGGAAAATATTGCAGAAATTTATTACCACATCTCATTTTCTTGTATAACATACACATTTATTTGCATCAATAATTAAGTATCTAGTGCCAACCTTTTATGTTTCCTTACTACATTACTTTATATTCCTTAAATATTTCCTATCTTAATATGTAACAGTAGAACTAATTATGTTTTTCCTTTATTTTATATCTTAATTATTATACAGTTCTCTTACATGTGCTTATAACCAATATCTATTTTCGTTATTTACCTTGTTCTAACCATTCCTAATCATCTTGATCTACATTTATTCCATTATTGTTTTTATTTTATACAAATTGTTGCATAATTTATTAAATTAAATGGATAAAGAAAGAGATGCATCCTGTTTCTCAAAATTACTAGAATTTTAGTTGTTACTTGAATTTATTTTCTGTCAATTCTAATGTTTATATGGTTTATATTAAATATGAAACTTTTTTGTGGGTGTTAGGGTAAGTTAGTATAGCAAATAAAAATTATTTGTTTTCTGTAAACAAAACGTGGAAATTTTCGTCATCAACACTGAGTTAATTAGGAAGGTGATCGTAAATGAGCTCGTAAATAAATCAATAAAGAAGTTTGTTTTACTACTTTAGCCATAACAAGCTCGAATTGAAATTGTAACCTTTTAGATCTCTATCTTAACAGCTTTCACACCTATATTTTTAATTAAATCTCATACCTTAATTAAATACCTTATTTTAGTACACCTTTTTATTGTAAACTTTAACTGAAAATGTTTACCAATACCGGTAGGTAACTAAATAAGGAATTAATTATGATCAACTACCGATCAATGAAACTGTAGCATTACACATTTTATATGTACATACATTGTATATGTTACAAAACACAAACAACTAAAATAATGAGTTTAAACAAATGTTTTAATAAATTTGCGGGAGCACACGAAATATTCAATTATTGCAAAAAAAAAATTACAATATTTGTGATCGGCAGTTAAATTTTATGCTTATAATGTATTCGCAATGTAAACACAATGTAGTTTTATAATATTTAGTCTAATTAATCATAAAATAAACATATCTCGTATCGAATTTGTGATGTTATACAGGAATTTGTAATTCAATTTTATATACATACCAACACATTTAGGAAACATATTTATATAGCACGAGCGATATAAAATAAAATTTTAATATCAGCTACACATTTAATGAAATAAACATTTGTAATATTGAGGTAAAAAGTTATAAATCGATTTAATGTATGAAGTTACAGTTTACTAAATTCACAAATCGCATTTTTTAATGATTAGTATTTATTTTCATGAAGACATTAATTAGGTAATATATATTGAGCCGGTATTGTATTTTTAAGAAAAACAATGCAATTAAACCCACAAAGGTGTTAAAGAAAGTTTTATTCAAATTAATGTAATTTTCACAAAGTTACTCTGAGGCTCAATCAAATGCAGCACAAAGGTCTTTAAAGCAACATTATACCCTTAATGCTCGATAGGTTTTGGGACGTTCAGAGGTCAGAGGGACTTACACACACATGTGACCAGTGAGTGGAAATTAATGAAAATATAGTAAATTGTCCTATTTTGTATTAAAATATTCAAATTATTTCGAAACTATCAAAAAGTTTTTTACATTTCAGCATCTGCAATTGTAATTGAACGATTAATTCAGCGAAACACAATTAAATTAATTTAATTTATTTGAAAAGCAATCAAACTGAATCAAATTCGATTTACTTCAGCGCCAAGCAATTTAATTAAAACATTCTTATAACATCGATATTATTGTGGAATCCTTTAAAAATCCTTCACAATTAAAATTTTTATTGCAACGAATTGCAAACTTCATTTTTATTCAATTTATATTTATGTTATTTAAAATATCATACATATATTAGAATTGAATGTCTAAGAATCCTTTTACAATGTGCAATAATATATTAATTTAATATAATTCAAAGTTCTACAATGCGTTTTATTTATTTTTTTTCGAAATCTTTGTTTGTAACTTGACAATTCTTGTTTACGTACTTTTTTTCCGTCTGGAAAATCATAAAATTTAATTGAATACCGAAACTTACTTTTATTTTTAATTTCATTTTAATGAACTATTTATATAAATGATATTTTATTTTTTTAAACGAGCAAATGTTTTGTTTTGTCAAGTTTACAAAGAGAATCAAACTTCTTAACGAGTTCTGAAAGAAAAAGTCATTTAATAAAATGTCGGTCATGTTTTACGTCTGAATTACAATGTAAAAATATTGGTAAAAATTAATGATCTAACTTTTATATCGAGCTAGTCTCACGATTATTTCGCAAATGTGAAACTTTCCTGACAAAACCAATTAAACGATTTTAATTCAATGTGTACTTAGATAAAAAATTCAATGAGTCAAGTGAAAAGTGCTGTTGTTGATATGAATATATATTTGTTAAGATAACAAAAGCAAAAACCTTTTTCTGTTGACCCTTTTTTCTAGTAGTGGCACCTGTGTTGATAGCATAAATTATTTATACCGGTTCAGGAAGCCAACATCACGTGAAACCGTGCAAATAACTATTTCAGCTTCATAACCTTCCTCCATCTGAAACCTTCTTTCGCACAGAAATTTTAAGTTGCATTTATCACTTCATACATCATTCTAAAAGTGAAATTTTCATTTTTCATGTCCTTATTAGATTTATTACATCTGACCTGCTTCGCAGGAAAAAACGTATCATCGCTATGAAATCGCAAAAATATTTTTATAAATGGATTCCTTTACCAAAAGCAAGACATAGTCCTGAGTCCCAATAAATCATAAAGAACGAAAAACAAATGTGAATATACAAAGCACGAGTTTGATTTATTTTTTGTCACTACGTGCATGAATCTACAAAGTATATGCTTCTTTCATTCAATCAGTAAAGTTCTAATATTATTACTAGTAGCATCTTGAGCGCATTTTAGTCATTCACACAAAAGTAAAAATTTTATCTTACAAAAGTATTTAATCTATTTGTCGCATTTTCAAATTAAATCACATTTTAATTGCGTTTCTTACGAAATAATTGGATCGTTTGAGGAAACTCGGCTGTTCCTGTCATTATTTCCCGGCCATTTCATTCTTTTTTTACCGCTCGATTACCTATAAAGAGGTAGGTAACATACAAAACTGATTCTTTGTAAAAATATCAAATGCAATGGTTCTATAAGCGTCATTTTATACCCCGATGGAAACAATTGTTACATATTTTACTTGCAGCTTCCCTAAATGCCACTTGAACCATTAAAGTATTTCATTATAGAACATTATACCCGTTTGCGAGGTTATGTTAATGGGGCTGCTTGTCTTGTGCCAAGTTGCGACCAATTATGACTCTTAACTAGGACTTTGAGTTCATCCCCTTGTCGTAACCTTAGGTATTACTATCATATAACCACCGATAACATCTTATTTTAACCCATATGTTAAATAATATTTAACACTTAAGTATCTTCATGTATATACATACATCTTGTCCTTTCCTAAATACAAATAAAATCTTATGAGACAGCTTTGATGTAGTAGTAATACTTCAATAAACTTACTACCGATATTAAAGCACACGTCAGGGCTTACAAATGTGAGTTAGATGCTCCGAGAATTAACTAATAATATTTACACTTAGAAAGCCATATTATTCTAAATAATAAAATATAAAGTTATTTACTGCTCTGAATCGTATACCTGCAAATTACTAAATTGATTAAAAACGAACAGAATCTACTGAGGCGACTACTAGATAAGCAACAAAAAAATAAAACTCTTTATTTACATTGATATAGACATATACTAAAGTTTCCGGCACTATTAGAAGATCAATTTTTAATAAGGATAGAAATAACGATTGTTTTATTAGAATTGATAGTTTCGTTTCTAATTTTGCTGTTTTAAACTTTAGAAACTAAATCGTTTTGATCAATCTGTTTTGATTTATTGTTTTATTGTTCCAAATACAAAAAGAGTAATTGTTAGGAATTGTATGTTGCGTTTAAATTTTTTAAAAGTAATTTGATATCGAATTCTGTAGCGTAAAAGGTTAATAAATTACCCTTTCATCACGTTACAATTTTTTTTTTATTTTACTAGAAAACATTTTAGGTAATATAACAACATGAAATGTTGAAATTTAACAAAATTACTTTCCCCTTATCGAACACAAAAACATAATTTGCTTGTTTAGGATTAATCATAAATCTTGCATAATACAGTTTTTATGTACTTAAAAGCAGACCTTCCTACCTAACCGACCCCAAACATACGGTTTGTGTTTAATCTTACAGGGAGAAATTCATTTTTATTGCAGAAAATTTTTATCTTCCCCTATTCCTGTTTATGTGAGTCAGATGTTATTATTCAAGCGTTGAATATTGTTTGGAAATCTTGTAACACAAAAAGGAGGCAATAAAATTAATTGTATGTTTGAGAGATAACGCATCTACGATTTGGGGTTGTAGTATCTAAATTCCAATGCGGCACAAATATCGGTCAATTAGGTAGACTACGATTATGATAACACTCTTTATCTTTAACCGCGTTGTAGTGTTATTACCCATATAACTTCCAATGAGTACTTAACATTAACATTTATTGAAGGAACTTGCTTTTGTTTCAATTATAAGAATAACTTCCAACAGTTTGATATGTACATTATTTAGAGATAAAAATCTTCAAGGCAATAACACGTTTAATAATTAAAGGTGTACGAGAAAGGAAGAAAAACAAGTAAAATCTTTTAGAAGGCAGTTCAATGAACAAACTGATTGGCTACAGTCGTTAGGTTTTTGGCGAGAATTTAAGTGAAAGAAAAATTGCTACGTAATAGGCCCATAAGATCAATCCCTTCTACATTCACTTTATGTTCAAACCTTTTATATTCAATAAATTAAACGATTTACCTTTTCCACTCTTTAAAAAAACATTTCGAGTATTTAATCAAGTAAGTACCGTATAATATTTTACAAAAACGGGCAGCACCAGTTCCCTTGAAAATTCATGCATGCTAGCATAATTTCGTTCTAAGCATCTTAAATTTCAATAAAATTATGAACATGCAGAGTAATGAATTTTCACTATATACATGTGCAAGGGTTATTTAACAACGAGAAAAATCTGCACGCTGAGGTATTAGACAGTTGACATAAAAAATAACTGAGCATTACATTTCTCTGTAATGTTTCCCTACAAAAATTATATCAGCAGATATAATAATTGTAGCAAGATCCGCTTATTTTAAGCTGAAATAATCCAGTTCTACCAAGTTATATTTTACATCGTACTAAAGAGACGCACATCATAACGAGCCGCACCTCATATATGGCGAACGCGCCGGGAGGAAGGATTTATGAAACTTATTTAATTATTTTTCTACTGTATAACAGAAAAGCTTTCGTTATTTAGTATTATAGCATGGCACAATAGTATATCTTTAAGCTATTAACATTGATTTTAAAACAGGACCTTTTAAAATTGAAGTTTATTTATACTGAACCTGGGTATGAGTGTGTGTAAATTCCATAATTTACATGAAAAAATATTTAATCGTAAAATGGTCATTATTTTTTTTAAGTATTAGTTGATAACGCAGAATAAATAATAAATTTCAAAAAAATTACGATATGTAACTATGTACGAGTAAGTATTATTTCCAATCGTTTATACTTAAATTGTTGTATTTTTATAAAGTGGGATGTGCATTGAAATCCTTAATGCGTTATAGAATTACTTTTGTATTGAATTGAGCAATAAATTTTCGTAATTACTTGAATCATTCTCATTAAAGCAAATCCATAAAATAAAACTTTTTGATTCAATTTATTTATTACAGGTTTACAATTTATCTTGTTTCTTTTCAAGTTTCTTTTTGTAATGGACTACAGATTTATAGACTATTTAAAGCTGTTTTGTCAGTAATGTTTTACTCTTAAGCAATAAATAATGCTTTTTTCACGAGCTCCTACTTTTCCACAGTTCGTACTACTTGAAGACATTGAGGACAATATATCTCACATATATTGGTCTCTTGATAATGTTATTTTATTTATAATCCATTAAACTTTTTATGATTCAGTTCCGTGAAGTAATTGAGAATTCTATACGTGCTTTTGATTTTAATATTTTTAATCTCTAACTGCATATTTTCATAAATTTGTCCGATTTTTACACAACACAACTTCTATCTAATTCCCATTTATTGCAACCTAAACAAAATTCAATAAATTAAAATAAATTCTTGAAAATTTATGTTTACACAAGAAATAAAAACTTGTGTTGTAATTTTTCCCTAATACATTGAAACGTTCAATAATATAATGTGTAAGTAGTTGGAAGATTTATGTTTAGATAGGTGTGAAAAGAACTCAAAGGAATAAGTCCCGACAAAAAGTACGCGTACGTGTTTTCCTTCGGGGATTTAAAAACGTGAAGTTTTAGTAAAGAGAAAGGATTAGAAACTTGTGTCTTTCATATGTATATTAGAATTAAATGCGGGAACTAATTCATCTTCAAATTAGTTACAAGCAGCGTTATTAAATTCGTGATAAGATTTTTCTAATCTTCGAAATCTCTGCTCGAAAAGATTTTCTTTTAATCCGACGAGGCGTGAAATTACAGTTTAAAGGAATTTTCGGATAATTAGAGAATATTTAACGCACTTTTTGCTCTAAAGAATTTTTAGTGAAAATTTTATTAATATATTTAATCGCTCCGTACAGTTTTTGCTTGTATATATATATATATATATATATGATTTTTTATGTATGTTAAAATACATGGCGTTATAATTTAATTAAAAATTCCAAAAAAGAATTTGAATTTATCTGGAATAAAATGAATTAAAATGTCTGCGATAAGACTTTTTTTACTGTACAAAGGACAACATGCTTTAAATGAAAATGTTCGGGTAGAAAAAAGTAGATGTACAGTGATTTATTTTTAGATCGGGCATTCTTCGTGCTGATGCTATCAAAATCCTTTTCATTTTATAATAGGACTTATATTAAATACAAATGTTTTGCATAATTTTATTTGCGTTTTAAGCAATGGGGTAAGTATTGGAATTTCTTTTCAGAAGAGATTTACTGTTAGGAAATCAGTTTTATTTCATGAAAAATCCTAAGGGTGAATGCTAATAAAATTTATAGTCCAGTCATTTTATACGAAAAAAGGTTAAATCCAGGAAAAAATAAAGGACACCTTTGATTTTCTTGAAATTTTGGGAATACCTTCTAATTATGTTAAATAAAAAAATCTCGCCATTTTGTTTTACAATTTTTTTACTATAATATTCGTAATCAGCGAACCCTAAAACCCCTCATTCTCAACTTAATTGGTATAATACTTTCTGGGATTTTTAATTTTTTTATAACAATTGTTTATTTAACAAATTAGAAGCCGATCCACGCAATCTAACTTTATTGATTTTTTTATTTAAAATAATGGATCTTCCCAAAAACAAACAAGATTTCATAAAATAAAAATTGAGAACATTTCAAAAAATCATTTGTTTACTTTTCAATATCTGGGTCGGTTTGAAATATTTAAAAAATACTTATGCAGCTAACAAAAATAAATGTGTACAAGAGATACTTCAATTTTCTAGGGGAAGTAATGAAAACGGTTTAATCTGTGTCTCAATTATTTGATCGGAAATAAAGGGACAACCTCAATTTCCCCACAATTCTACTAAAGTTTGTAGAGATAGAGTTTTTATAGCTTCATCCGCTGTATTAAAATGCATAAATCATATATTTCTCTTGAAGAATTACCAAGGTTCGAAGAGTTAGCAAAAAATATCATTCTTTCTTAGTATGTGGGAATTTATAATAAATTCAATTCACTTTCCAAGAAACAATATTAGAAACACTTGATATTCAGCTATTTTAAGAGAAATGTTTGAATGTAATCAGGTGCAGAGAACTCTACAGGGATTCATTTCATTTGTGGTTGCTAATCTTTTTGATTTGTTGTATATTACATTTTTATAAAATGAAAATTCTTCATGGAGATTTAATTTTTGCATTATTAAAGATTTAAATTGTTTCTTCCTAACAAATTTCAAGAAATTTTTATTAAAAGCTGGTTGAACAATATTTAGCTTTAATTCGTTTATTGTTTGCAATTCATTAACTAATTACCTCGAGTTTTCAGCAATTTACAAGGAGACTTAATTAAAGTGTCACATCAAACATAAGCAAACTATTAAAGAGGTCTCAGTGCAAATAGTGGAGCGTACTAAAGTGTTAATATAACTAGAATTGTAATGAAGCCTGGACATTCCTGATCTCAACCCTCCCCCACCCACTCTTAATAAATATATTACGTTGTGCAAATGAATCAGTGCCGCAATAAAGGCGCGCAATTTTATTTGTTCCACCCTAGCAGGATATTTAAGTAGTTTGATGCTGAGATTTACTTTGAAAAGAAATGCGCCTTTTTACCATTCGACGGGATACATAAAAAGGTAAATGGACCGACTCTGAAATTCACAGAGAACTAATGTGTAAACGGCTAGCACACTCACAATCTGAACGGATATTACGGATACATTCACTCATATATAGTACCATGCCCTTCTAATGGGACTTATAATGAATCAAATAGACTAAATTTCTCCAAGAATAAAAATACATTTATACATCAGGAAGTAGAGCTATTTTATCTTTCACCTCGCGATAAATTTTCTTTTTCCAAATCACATCCCTCTTGTTTTGATATGATTTAGAGATTTATAAGCAGAAAATAGATTAGAACATTTGCATTCAAACGCTGTATATCTTAATCAATTGAATGAATTATTGGTAATAAATTTCAACGTGGTGGATAAGCCATTTACGAATGTATTATTATGAAGGAAAGAGGCTCGTTACCACTAATTCATCATCATTTTACTTACCATGTTCTCTTCCGTAATGTGATAACACCACAGTTGAATATCCATAATCTGAAACAAAATTATATTTTAATTTCTACTTTATGAAATTGCAAACGATTTATACGATTTATACGATTTTAGAAATTTTAAAATATTTTGTAACTCATATAAAATTTAAGTTAATTGCTCTAGTCTTCTTGTTTACTTATTAATTTTTGTTATTTATTTTGGTTAGTGTATTCAGAGAATTAATCATTAGATAACTATTTGCTATAAGGGTTGATTTAATTTTGGAGATATTGGTTGGTTCTGTAAATAGTGAAAACCGCCATTCAATAATTAAAGTAATTAATTGTAAATAGAACGAAATGTAGAAATGGATCCATCCCCCATTATATCTCCCGAATATTTGAACAGTCACCCCTGTGATGTAATTCAGTTTTTCATGATTTTAGGGATATTATTAAACGCGTTACTAAGCTCACAGGCGAGACATATTTGTATAAATCTAGAAATATGTATGAATAAATAGCCTCCGTTTTTTTCTGTAATTAACTAGAAAGGTGACATTTATCTTCTAGATTTGGGAGAAACTTATAAAACTGTACCATTTTGCAGGATAGGATAATTATTTTTAAGCAGATAAAGTTTAGTTGGAGCAGGTTCTAGATCAGAATAGGTGTAAAGGTCTAAAATTGGCTTTGGAGCTGATTTTAACTAGCACCTGCTACCATAATTAAATTTGATTGTTACCAGCTCCAGTAGCGCCGTGCTGCACTAATATTAAATCTAACCCGACTTTTGGATCATTAGAAATTCTAGTTTTAAAACGAATTTCAATTTGAATCTAAAACGCCCTTTCCACAGTTCTATCTTGCAATATTAATTATGAGGAACTTCTCTAATATCCATTACTTTAAATCAAATATGAAATCAATTACTTAACTTGAGCCCGGATGAATTTATCTGAAGAATACGAATTGAATCGTATCATAAAGCATCAAATCAGCTCTTTAAGATGCCCTTTTCACCAAGGATAATATTTATGAAATTGAGAATCTGGCTTTGTAAAACTCTTTAACTTCTAACTAATTGCTTTACCGTCTCGCGATTTTCACTCATTCAAATTTAAATAGCGATTCGGTTGATTTATTATACAAGAAAGTGGTTTGTTTGTACTATCTAGCGAAATAATTATTTGCACTAATTGAAGTTTTGCATAACTCATCGGAATAGCAAATTAAGCAGGACTTACAATAAAAATAGGAATTAATTTACGGCCTCACAAAGTTACGTATTAAAACCAACTGAACATTTTACAACACATATAAATTATGAGTCGAGGAGGAAATTAATAAAAAAATAACGACTGTTAAAAAGTTGAGCCCTCTGAAATGTTATTAAACGGGTAATTTACATCGTCGTAATGAGTACATAAATTAATTTAGAATCCAATTTGCGGAAATACAATTCTTTTCATTTTTATAAGAATTCTTTTGATTACTTGCTGTGACAAAGAAAATTTTATTTCCACTTCTCTTTATTAAAATTCGATATAGTTATATTAATTACATTTATATATTCCAAACGTTTTAATTAACAATAAACTAACGAAAACATAATTTTTAGTCCACCCTCTAAAATTTTTCCAATATAATAAACTTTCGCATGCGCAACACGTACTGTTTCAGCTCAATCTGAGAACTCCAATCATCGCAGTTCAGGAGCTGCACGCCCTAGAGTTTTAAGCATTGAGGTTGGAAACTAGCTAACTATGTATTTAACAAATCTTTAGCAAATTCGTTTAAAACAGCAATACAATAATTAAAACAACAGTATCAGAGTAAATTTTTAATTTTAGAAAAGAAATTAAAATTACTAACATTTTTTTTTTAATGACAAATTTAGATTCAGTTATACACAGCTTTTTAAACATTTCAATAAATAAGGTTAAAAAGAAAATTTAGTCATTTTTATTCCTGTTATTCCTGTAGTAGATTATTAGTTCCTCGAAATATTTCTCGTTAGCGGCCTTCCATTCGTCCATATACTTCTTCTTTTTTTCAAAGGAAATTGCTTCCCATTCTTTCTTAATTCTTTTCATGATAGCTTCTCTCTTGGGCTGTAGAAGATATTGTTTCTTAATAACTCCATGTCTCTCTTTGTAAAAACGTTGAAAGGCAGAATCTGGTCTGGCAGGTCGATTTGGATCTTCGATATACTCCCTTCTTCTTTTCTTGAATCGAGCTTCATACAAAGTTTCGGAAGGTACAGTTCCAATTATTAAGTCTTGCTCTGAATGTGATTCAGATGGTTCAGGTGGCTTCGGAGATTCTACTACGATATCCATTTCATCATCTTGGGCTTCCACTTGAAACAAAGATAAAGGTGGGGGTGATGGCGGTTTGTTGTTTTCTTCAAGCACTTTTATATTATCAAGCCAAGTATTTACATCTTCTTCGACCAATTTAACGTGTTTGTAACGTGGCATAGTGAAAATTTTTTAACGAATGGAGGAACACAATTTATTATTGAAAGGTTTAAGGTTATAACTGACAAATGTGTTTACTTTTTTTGCGTTTCTATGACAGCGAGTTAAATAGGATAAAATTAGGCAATTTAATAACTTCGGCGCGTATGTGCTAGTATTACTAATTTCAATTGCAGAAAACTGTCTAAAATGCACAAAGCATAAGAATATAACATGTGAAGTAGTAATTTCTTTTCCAAAGATGTTCATTTTAAAGGAAGAATAAAGATTAGGTTTAGAAAATACGAATTGTCCCACAAAAAATTCTCAATAAAAAATATTTTTAGAAAACTAAAGAAAATTTATGGGGTAACACTATGCAGAACTAGGAAATAAGGAATTCCCGACCTAAATTTATATTTGTTGGTAACATTAAGAATCTGTTTAAATTTCTATGTTTCACTAATAGATTTGAAAATTGCAATATTTTTTCATCCTTTATGGTTTAAGTATAGATCGGTAGATTTAAATGTTTTATCTGGCATGTAATATGGTTTTAAAGGTTGTCGAAGAATAGGAAGCAATTATATAAATGTTTATGGGAGGGAAAAAGTTTTTCCGTTTATGGGATAGCTTCTAAAAGAGAAATGAAACGGCTCCATGCCAGGCGTATTTACATAGTGCTATAGTATCACTTCTAGTGCATAATGTGATTGGTTCCGGATGGTTTCAGTAAAACATTTAAATGCAGCACTTTGTTTGAGTATCTTTTACATGTTTTCGGGTGGTCAGAGTCGATATCCATTCTTTAGGGAGGAAAACCTAAAGGCGTCACGTATCACATATAAATTTCACATCTATCTATCCAGTTTCTATATATGCGGTAAGCGGCCATCCCAAATACCAATCTACCAACTCTCAGCTCGACCACGTCGCGTAAATCTCGCATGTTTTGTCGGAAAGCCATAAATTAGAAATCGTTATATTAACATTCCACGGGAATGACTTAGCGACAATCTTGGGCTGGATGCATATAGAACGGCGACCCTCATGTATCATTATAGACATTTCATTAAGGGTAATTTCATTGTAAAGATTGATACTCCAATTCATAAACTAGTTGGAAACAATGACTCCCGCTTCAACTTACCTATCATATAGTTTCGCGTGGTTATTTTATTAAAAACGGGGAACTTTCAACTCCGTCAAAATTAATGACATTCCACGTTATTTTAATTGCGACATTTATTACATGCTAGATCAAACCATAAATATTCCCTCCCCATTTAATACTAACATTGTAATTCATTTCCTGCTTTTGTCTCTTTGATTATTTCCAAATTTCATTCAGTCAACTGTTCACTTAAATAGCTAATCAGATTCGTATATGTTGCGGTTGGAATGTGAAGTACAGTGAGGTTGCGCCTCACCACTACAGAAACCAGGAAATTACAATAGACCATATTCATTTTACGAATTAATTATTCCAATCGTACATTTCAATGCAATAAATAATTGTTACTGTTTTACTATACATCAAATTAATTTTAAATGTCCTCAAACCAAACTCTAATTAAATACGCCAAACATAAATTAAGTTAAAACTCGAGTGTTACAATACCAAAGCCATTAAAAATTTATTTGGGTTTAATTATGCATTAAAGTTAATTATATAATCACAACTAGTTGCATTAAGTGCAAATGAAATTTACGACTAAAGTTGCCATTTACGTACATCTAGGACTGCACCACAAGACATACACAAATATGCACATACAATTGCACAACTAAAAAATAAAGTGATGCAACTTAAATTGTCCATAAAATCATATTTTAGTGCTTATTCCTAATTATTTTATTTTACAGAAGATTTCAGAAAAAAATGTTTTTTTTTTCTTCGTCCGTATTCTCATATTATGTTAGTAGACTTGCTTGTTTTTCTAAGTAAGAGTCCTTCATTTACAATTTTTATTTTGTTCTCTATTTGAATTATTATTTTTGTTGTGAATACAAATGAATATTTTACATCTATTATATTAAAATGAAAGTTTTGTTTGAATTTCGTGTATTATTCAGGGGCTTCAGTGTATTTCGAATGACACGTTAAAAGCTAACGTTATTCGTATTTCATCAATTAAAGGAAGGGATATATACTCTGAAAGTAAAAAGTAAATTACACGAATTGAGGGTGATTTTTTTGGTAAAAGGAACGCCTATCGCTTTAGGAGGTTATTTAGAAATACTTAATCTTAAAAACTCTTCTTATTGTGTATGACTGAATCGCATTTTAAATTTGGTTACTTACATATATTAGGATTGAAAATATGTGCAAATTCCTTGTTGCAATATTCATGGCTTATCGCTGGTGAAAATTCATCGTCTTACATGAACATAAAAATGTCATTTGCAATGCTACTGTATTATTAATGCTTTTATAATTCCCACGAGTAAATTTCTCAAAAGTGTTACTGGTGAAACCTTTGCACGACACACTCGTAGAATTTTCCTGAACGATGATTCTTAACCTATTATCTCTTTTTATTTCAACACTGAGTACAAAAACAATTTTTCATTTCAATTGTGTTCTACTTATATTTTATTTTGCATGCTGTGTTAATAAATATTTTCAACAAAAGCTTCAACTAAAAATTCTTTGAGTGTGAACCTTTATTTTCAGAATTTAAACCTTTTGTATGTGATAAATATGCTTGCTGCGGTAAATAGGTGTAAGTTTAATATAAGAAACTTTTTAGTTAAAGCAGATAAAATTATTCCATGGTACATTTTGCTTAGCATACCTTATTTTTACCAGATGTACAGGTATGAGGAAACATTGTTTGTTGTGATGTTACTTTAGTACGGATTTTTACACCATGTAATTCCTATTTCATTTTTTTTATTTAGTTTATTTCATCACAAATGTAATTGTGGTATATAGTTAGAAAGTGTACTGTCAGCTATATGCTAATATTTCTTTTTATAAATTGCGTTTACACAATTTTCATCAGTCACTCCCAAAAATTTTTGAGTTGACTATGTTATTTTCAAGATAAGCCAAAAAGTAAAACATTTTATAGTTATTAATGTCAAAAGATATGTGATGTTAACTCGCTCTACTTTAATAAAATTTATTCGCAAAAAATATTTTATGAGGTAAATTAATTGCACAATTCATTCCTGCAAACCGCGATCGATTCATTTCAACTTGTGTTAACTATAGAGGATGCAATTTACAATTCGTAACACCTCATGGATATAATAATTTATCTGAATGCAGTTTAAATTAGTAGCGCCATTCAGAGCATTAAGCCAGTTCATGATTCCAACATTTTCAAATAAATAAATCGCGGCATTTATACCGGGAAAGTTTATGTTCTCCAGTGATTTCCTTCAACTTGTTTATTAGAAACTTTTCAAACGCAATTAATCAAAATAGACACTCCGTAAAATCAGTAATTACTAACCGTATCGTTAATTTATAACTTTTTAAAATTCATAAATATTAATCTGAACTTAAGGAGTTGGAATAACAGGTGTATTAATTACAACTGTGATTAATATCTTGACGAATCTAATATTGTCTGATCTAATACAATATTTCACGTTTGTGGATGTCAACGTCCACAAAATTAATACAATCAACCTTAATGCACTGCTTTACTTATTTTGTATATTAATAAACTTTTATTGTCATTTTCATTTACATATGATAGTTCATATTTCTATGATAAATGACTTGGATGCTAATTCTCTTTAAACATGATATACCTTGCTCGTTTTCTTACACGAATATCATTTTCAAATCAATTAATATTGCTGTAAAATATTTACAGCTATTGTTTGTTTGTTTGTTTGTTTGTAATCAAACAAACAATAACTATAGCTTAAAGTAAAAAGTTATTTTTAGGTTAAATGAAACGTCAATAGAAGCTGCTTGAGCAGAAGAAGTTTAACAATCCTCGGAGAAAATAAATAACACAAATGTCAGAAGAATGGTAAAGAAAATGATTTGGTAAGTACAATTAAGTAGTAATTGAAAACGAGGAGAATCCTTGATACCTGAAAGTTTAGATTTTTTTAGTTTATTTTATTCTTGTTGAGAATATTTATTGATAGAAAAATTGTAAATTAAAATATTACATTTAATGCTCGTGCTTTTAGGGTTCCATTCTATTTGAATTACTGAAAAAATGCAACAAGTTTAATATGAAGCATTAAATGTTTATCAATATGTTTAACTTTCACAATTTCCATCTCATGTACGTTTACAATTATATTCAAAGAACATCTTAGTACGAACATGTTATATCCACAAAATGTAAGGAGCAGTGAACTCTATTGGAATTAAAACAAAAGTTAATTTTTCTATTCAATAATTTAAAAGCAATTTGTGAGGGTCATAGATTACTCCACCATACTAATTTTATTATGAATGGAAAACGCTATATGAATTTTATTCATTATTTAATAAAAATGCAGAATAAATAAATACTAATTCCATTTGAGTCAATTTGCACAGAAAACCGCATTTGTATTCATGTAAATCTACTTATCAATTGATTCCATCTAATTTTGACTCACGCTTCTCGCAAAATATTGCATTTGAATGTAAATACCTTTCAATTGCATAACAATAATTTTTATGCAAAATTCATATTTGCAAACTCGACTAATAATAATTAACATTCTTTAATTTAATGGTGCTTTCAATTGTATTATATTTCAGGTCGATTTTATTTAAAAATCAACTGTTATGGAATTTTCAATGTTTGTTAATTGTTTTTAATTAAAATTTTATTTTGGCATTTTATCCAAGGTTCAATTATGATGAAAATCAAAAAACCAATTTAATTATTCAAATTTATAACAAAAAAAGGCAAAAAAAATTTTAAAATTTTTAATTTTAATAATTCATACATTGATATCAATCATAATAATTTCTAATTATCTTAGCAAAACTTCTTCACATTTAAACATCGTGCCAGATATACTTTTCTAAACATCTATTGCTTTTATCATTTTTTTGTCCCTTTAAAAATAAATTTATTAAATTCAACAGTATTTTTGTACTAAAATGTTACTATAAAGTTAAAGGACCTTTAGTTTTTTTATTTGAAGGAGATAAAAATAGATAGTTCATTCAGTTCAAAGTCCGTAATTGTTTGAATAATAAATACAAAAAGCTTTGATCTTTGTTAAATCCACAACTAAATTTACAGTTTCAAAATTTACCGAAACATATTATTCGAGTAAAACTTTTCATTGTACCAATTTAAATATTGAAAATCTTTGCATTGTCGTTTAGTTTCCAGTGCAGGTTTGTTGATGCCATTAATTTTGGACAGCGGAAACTTTGAAGTGAATCAAATTGCATACCGTATCGATCTTAATAATTTGATTCATGCAGGGTTATGCTGAGAAGTAAATTTAATCTCATGCTAAGAAGATTATATTGCTCCATATACGAAAAAAGTTCGATATTTATTTATTTTTCTGGTTTTAATTAAGGATAATTTAAACGTACATTTTTTTAGTTTGTTGAAAAGTTTTAATGACTACCATGCGTACAATTTATCTAAATACATTGTCGATGCGAATTTCCCTTGTATATATTTCAATTTAAAAATACGGATTGGCAGCTGGAAGTAATATAAATATTATTTGAGGGAAAAAATTCAAATCTCCGTGGCATTACATTCCACATTTTCCACAATGATGGATGAGTTAAGTATATATTTTTAGAGAAATAGTTATTCCATAAAAATCCAGACGAAGAATAAAAAACTCTCGCCACTGTTTTCCCCCAAACCTTCGAGGAATAGACCCTCCCAACTTAATTTACTAAAGTAAATTAAAAAATAAAGCTTCCAAAAATTGTGCTTTTTATGCTGTGTGGCCCCAGATTAAGGTAGAATTGATGGAAGTATTTAAATTTAAAAGAATTGGGCCTGGGTTTGGATAATTGATGTATTTCAGTAAAATCACTTGCCTGGGATCATTTCTTAGTCTACTGCACAGCAAACATTAAACAGCCAGAACCTAGTCCCTATTTTCTTAAATTAAATGGATTTAGACTAAATACTTATATTTACCATTAATCAACTCAATAGCAGAAAACCATTTTTTTTTATTTGCACAAAATTTATTTACCGATAAAACTAATAAAATTGTTTATTCAAAACAACAAAAATAATAAAAATATTTTTTCTGTTATTTTAATTTTGTATTTACAAGTTTTTAAATAAAAATTTAACAAAAGATAATTTTCTGGTATGTTAAATTTATAAATCAAAACTTGTAAAATACGAATGCACATGAAATATGTATTCAGTAACTAAAATTGGTGCGCTGAACTCGATATTTCAAGTTCAATTATCACATAACAGAGTTTGAAAGCTGGAATTGAATTTATGTCAGGGAAATGTAACGAATTATAATAAGTTGTCAGAAAAAGACATTTGAAATTTAAAATGTGAACCACCAAGATGATTAACCGAGTAATATATTTGAAGTTGTTTGGTTTTTTTAGCGTCTGGAATCTTGTAAATTCAATGCGTAAGGGATTATTCATCCGTGTAATACAGTGCGCACTTTACTATGTTTTCTACAAAATACATTACATAAGAAGACGTATTGTTATGTTACCACACAACTACTTGAAACTGGCACTTATCACACAGACTGTAAATATCACAAGTCCAACTACAAACCGTGTAATAGGGCCCAAGTTCACAGAAACTTCATACATTATTGTAGATCTCGATGGAGGATTACTTTCAAAACCTACAGCCCGGTCCAACTTCCAACCAAACTCTAACTAAATTTTCAACTAGATATTTCAAGGAAATATACTTCGCGCCACTAATTAATGATTTTCAGATTCATTATTCATTTAATTTAAATTATTTGAATGAAATCGTGTATGGTAGAAGATAAAATCGGGTTTTTAATTATTCCAGGTTTTCGGGATGGTATTATTATCAGTAATGGTGGATTCGCCAGGCGCGAGCATAAATTCCACCCGCAAACTGGGTCAATAATTTTAATGACGGTTCGTAATAATTCATCTTCTCGAAATATAACTTAAAACCAAAACCCTGGCGCACCCCAATAATTGCACTTATAAACTGGTAATGTGAATACATCTGGATTTTAATTACATTTTTGAATGGTTTGTAGGTTATTAATACAATTAATAAATTTCAATATCCAATATGATATATTCAATATACATAGTGATAGTCAGTATATGCTAATATTACTATAACAACCAAAAGACTAGATAGACAGTAGTTTGATAATATTCACTTCACATTGAAAGATAGTATTATTCGTAATACAATAAACTCACGCCGAGTGAATATGTATACACTGTTTCGACGTCTAATATCAGAATGATAACTCGTATATTACGAAAGTTTAACATTATTGCTCCTTAGATTTTAATTCTTTTAATTTATCTCTCGTCTAATTAATTATTTGTAATCCTTGTATATAAATACCAATTTTGTCTAAAGGATTTTTATGCACCAACACATAAACATGCATTAACATCATTAGTATTAAACTAATTGCATGCTCTGAAAGTACGCAGTTGGTTAATGATTAAAAAATTCTCTTTATATTGTTTGGTTGCAACGCACATTTTAAATTTGTGATCAAAGAGAGCTTTGAACGACGCAAGTAGGATTCATTTATTTTGCTGACAGTTTCAAATCAACACGAGAATATAAAAAAAAGTTCTAAAAAGTTGCGTTAATAAATGTATGAGCTCCATCTATATTTGTAAATAACTTGCAAATTTAACAAAATGTATAAACCATGTTATGAAGTTATCTACATATAAATAAATAAATTTTATTTTGATTAAAAATTATCGAATGTAACAAAAAAATTCGCGCATCGCTTGAAAATTTTATTTAACTGTGTTCGAACAATAAATTTTGTTGGAAGATAAAACGAGCGGGTTTTTTTAGTATATTGCGATATTTGTTTTAACACGCGGGAAAAGGAAAATTTTTCGTAAATAAATGGCGTAGAAAGAGATAAAGATAATATCAATTGTACCAGCATGTATCGGAGTCTTGTAAATATATTATTTACACCACAATTAATTTCTTACGAATTTTATTTTCCAATGGAATACACGGTAATCCTTTAATAAATTAGTGTCTTTAAGTTATAAATTATTTATTAGACGTAGAAGGTTTTAGTTGAAGCTAATTTATAACTAAGATAACAGTAATGTATGTATATACTTGACGTATTATAAATGAGCCATTGTATGTAGATTTGCTTGCGTAGAAGAGAATTATTTCATTAAAATCATTTTATTTTCATAGAATACAATTTTAATTTGCAAATATTCGTAGATCTTCGGCTTAAGTTCAAAATTGTATTCCAAGAACTCAAAATCATAAATATTGCATGAGCATTTCACGTCAAAACCATTTTGGCGATCGTGGATCTTAAATTTAGGTCATATTTGGTACTGACATTCCATGTTGCTAAATATTGAAATCTTCGAAGAAAACCGATGCAAAGTACAGCTTCTACAGGTCTATAAAAATGCTGTGTCAGACCTGTCAAAATCTGTGCATAAACTTTCAAAAGCTCTATCAGATCTTTAGAAGCTATACACAGACTTTTAGATGCTGCACACTTCCTCTGTTTCTAACTTTGATTCTTGAAGAGGACAAATGTTAAATTAGACCTATGTGTAAATTTAATCCAAAGTTTTCATTAAAAATAAGATAAATGTTTTTTTTTAAGTCTAATGTAATTATTGTATAATACCACACAAAAATAAATCAACGAACAGAATATTCGGATATTCATTCTAGTTAATTCAAATTTAATTTTTGAACTCTTTTGATATTTTAAATTACATATGTTAATTTAGAAACTTTGTTTTGATACGGTTTTAAATATGGATCTGGAAAGTGGTGTGATGAGGGGTATGTGGTATGGGGATAAATAAATTCAAAATACAATGTTACTTCAAAATTTATGAGATTTCTAATTTAATTACCGTAGTTGCAGCAAGTAGGATGCAGCTTGCGGAATACTCTGCTTTATTATGACAACCACTGCCATAATCTTGTTATTATATACATAGTTTCAAAATAATTTATATGCGAATTGAATTGAATGTGCAGATAAAATTCTTTTTATTTTGAAACCAATATAGGGCAAAATTTTTTTGTATGTGAAACGGAATGCCTACGGCTAGAATGAAAGTGTAAGCACAATCACTTGCAGATGATGTAGTGATAGTAGAAAGAGCGGAAGTGGGATTGAAAGAAATGATTGGAAGATTTAGAAAGGGAGAGGCATAATTATGAATGTGAAAAGGGTCGCATAACGACACTGACAGTAGAGTTTACATGAAAGGAAGGGGATAGTGAAAAAGTTTCAATGCGTCGGATTTGCTAGGAATTTTAAATTGCCTAGATCCTGTAGTAAATCCTTCTATCCGTAAACATTCTAATTAAATGACGTGATTCACATCAAAAGATTTTCTATTTCAATAATATTTGTTGTGTGAAAAATATTTGTGATACACTACATCTTTTTAAAATTGATGCATTCTAGAAAAACCTTGTTAGTACGAGTATAAAAATAAAAACGTAAACTTGCATTCGTGTCAGCTAGGGAAAATTTCAATTTCATTTTCTAACAAAATCTTAAGTTTACACGACTTTTCTACCTACATTTGCATTTTCAGCAGAAAATGGTTTTAGTAAACATATTGATTAAACATTTTAAATCAAAGGTTTATGTGCATTTTCTATTTCAAGATCAACTATCTCAAAATGCACAACTTTTTAACTGTGTTTTGCATTATAAATTTTGAAATTGTATATTCAAACTGAAAATTTAAAATAAAAACAAATTTCGATTATATTTTTTTTTTTTTAGAATTAAACCAAAATCATCAAATTATTCTTCGTTACTTCTCAGCAAGCTTTTATAATTAGAATTAAATTCTTTCTACAAAATCAATATGCACAATTTTTGCATGTTATGTTAAAAATTCGCCTTAATAATATTTTACTAATTAAGTTTTAAATTCATATGTACAGGTTACAGGGTAATGAAAAATTTTTATGTAAAACTATAAATTAGAAATAAAATGCGGCTATAAAATATGTTCCTTTTGTCATAATTGATTTTAAATGTGCGCCAAGAAAGAAAAGACGAGCGAATTTTGTACGATATAGAGAAATAAAGATTAAATGGTGTGTTGTGGGTATCAGTTGGTGAGATCCATACAAACAGCTGTTAACTGAGTATATAGGTTATTGACATATTTGATTAAGGGCAGACGATATCTATTTTTAGCCTTATGTCTGTCAAATCCATCTAAATGTGATTTCAATGTAAGTGTTGGGTTTATTATTAATTAGAGAAATGGTCTGAATTGATGGAATAGACATTGCTATTTATTTACAACACTTCTATGTGTATTTGTATAATGAAAACAAAACAGCTCAAATGTAGTTCATGTTTTCTAGATATTTAATATCTTTTAAAATAATAATAGAAAATTTGTTTAAAAAAATATTTAAAATTTGTATACGTCATTTTTACGTATGAAATAATATGTTATATCTCTTTATTTATTTAAATTTTATCATATCATATACTGAAAGCATGTGTTATATGAATTTTAATTAAAAATTAATTAAATGAAGATAAACTAGAATTTTTAAGTAGGAGAAGCAAATCTTTGATATTTTTCGTCGTGTTGTTACTCTGTGTTTTATACCATCACTACTTGCCGTGATATTTATACTTTGTGTCGTCTTATATGTATCCTATGTATTATAAAAACGCAGAGACTGACCCTTAGGTAGGTCAGTATGAGAGCTAATGACCTTAGGAAGCGTACCTACCGGGCCCCAGGTTTAAAACCTAGATGGAAACGAGAAATCGATTAAGTTTAGTTTCTAATAATTAAATGACCATAATTAATGCAACTAGTGTGTGAATCTCAATAAAAAAAATATTTTCTTTCAGATTAAATCCTTGTTCTTTCTTAATTGAAGACAATACTAAGTAATTTAAAGTCAACCAAATCGTACCAGCAACTTTATCATTAACAATGGCGAAATGACATGAATTGTACTACTGCAATTTAATACCCCGAAAATATTGTTTTTATTTATGGGAATGATATTGATTAATATGGTCGAGCTTTTATATTCAAATACCGACGCCTAAATAATAATGAAATAATTACAAATAAATATTGCATATAAATGATTTGATAATATAAAATTATTGATACTACTACAATCTGAATCTGACATATGATACATACAATGTGCAGGTAATTTATAAAAATTTTATACTAAATGCTAACATTATTTATTCATGTATTATTTTAAATATTCATGTACGACAGTGCTTTGTTATTTACTTCTAAGAAAGAAATATGATGGTAATTTAATTTAATTATTTTACAATGTTGTGTACAAATTGGATTTTCGAGATAATAAAAATGATGTTAAATGCAACATTTATATTTTAATAGTTCAATAATAGCGGATTCACAATTCTCTTTTTATTCCACATTTTATCGAATTGATTTCATTTAAACCGCGGAAAATAAAAATGGAGTCATAAAATGGATCCATATAAAATTTTTAATGTGTCAAAGTAAACGATTTAATAAGAAAATATTTCCAATATTTTTGGCAGTTTACATCTATCTAGATTTTTTCTTTGTGTAAGGAACAGTAATAACTTAAATTACCAATGTAAGTGAATACTAACGAGGAGTAGCCAATAAGAAGACATGATGATTGGTTTTATTACGCTAACAGAACGTCATGAATTATATATATTTTTTTAATATTATTCAGGTTACAATGAAATATATTATTTTTTAAATTCCAAACAATAATTCACGCTTTTTTGTTTTTCTTTTATTTCATATTCATTGATCAGTATATTTCTATGCATTTTCAAATGAATAGTGAACATGTACGAGTTAATACAGTTCCGACAAAATTGTACCGCTACTAGCTGAACAATCAACATCAACAATTCGATACAATGTATCGATTATTACTACACTGGACCACTCTACTGTATTTTAAATGTTCCAAATGTCAATCTAATCAGTACCAATATAGTGGAACTTCTTCATACAAGAATTTAGTTATTAGTTATGAAATTCATTTTTTTGCATGGATTATGGGCTATGACAATAACAAGTTTATTTTTTAACACTTTTTTATAAATATTCATAGATATATTCATTAAGTTATATTATATATATACTTATCTTTTAAGTAAGTAAATCATTTATGAAAATAAATTATTTACTCTAAAAAAGACTGCAATATGTTTTCGTGTCATCTGCATTCATGAACTAGATGTAACTCTGTAAATTAATTAATAGTTCTGATAAGTTTGTAAGTTTCATACAAAGCCACTTCAAATTTTCTTATAACAAGGAAAACAGAAATGCAGGAAGTTTCTCTTGAAATAATTTGTTTAAAGGAGAATTGTTATAATCAATCCAACTAACCCCATTTTATAGCAACATTAACATAGAACGATAAAAATGTATTAAGCCCAAGAAAATTATTATTTCAGTTATTGTGCTGGAATCCCTTGGTTTTTAACGTAATTTAGTCAAAGTCCAACAAACGGGATGCCGCCACTTCCGACGCGAAAATGGAATTATAAATCTGCTGAGACAATCTGAGTCCTAAATCTTGTTTCAAATTTAAAGTGAAATTTCTCTTAAATTTAAAATTTTGTATAATATAATACTGTCTCTTAAAAAAATCTCACCATAAATAATATGCAGGAAAATTAAGTATTTTATTTTGATGACTTATGTATCTATAACGTGTAGCGGTATTAATCACTATCTGAACATATTTTTTTGATAAAATTTCAATAAACTGCTTGGGAAAAAGGTGTAGATACTATGAAAAGATATCGTTGTGTGTAAGAATTACATAAAACTGAACCAATTGTAATGTTCTATATATACAGATAATTCAACACGCGAGAGGCGCGTTTACTTTTAGTTCAACGATCCTTCCTGCGTAATATTATGTTTCTATTACGAACACAAGCTGTCGTCTACATTGGATTCGACCAAGCCAACTACAGCGCGATCTGCATAATCACTGTATGTGAACTTTCATTTTGTATTAACCCAGTAGAGCAGTAAGGACCAAAACATTTAAAAAGTAATAAGTTTTATTTGTAGGTAAGTTCCAGATCTACAATAAAATTATACTTAAATATTTACTGAAGCGTAACCTTAGAATTTGCAAGGATAATTTAGTTTAATATTAGAACAATAGTTACTCCCTGCATTCTCTTCTTATTATATAGAAATGAAATTACCTAAGTTTAACAGCAATTGATCAAAGGAATGTCTTATGTTCTCTTATAAGTACCATGAAAATACGAAACGTCTTACAAATTAGTAGTTGGAATCAAACTTTATTAGACACACACGTAACTTCGAATCCGTTAAATGCCTTTTTCTTTATAAGTGGGTACAAGTTCCGGCATGGGATTATAACACAGGTATTAAGTAAAAGCGCCAACCGTACGGCCCTATTTTGTTCTCGGTGTCGTCACGTTAAATATGTATTATCTCCTTACATTGCGTCATAAATTATATAACGCAAGATAAGGTATATAGGGAGACGCAAATGTATTTAACGGAACAGAATTAATGAGACCAAATACCATCTAATAACGCAGCTCTACTTTTTGTTCCTTTTTCAATTATAAACATCTTCCCTTTCACAGATCATTTATTATATAATTCATTATTTTACAAATAGAAGAGAAAAATATTGATTTATTATTATTATTTTTTTTATGTTCAAAACACGCGATGGGTTTTATAACCAATTATTAATGGAAATTTTGAAAAATCTAAGAAACCAATGACTTTTTTTATGTTAGAGATCTCGATGATTTTAAAATTTTGTCAGCTTGAGTTTAAGTATTTCTATCCGGAACGTATACAAATTAATTATCCGCAGTGCCAACTCATGAACAGGGTACAATAATTGCTCATGTGAGAAACATGGCGTTTCCAAGTTAATACCTGCCACACAAAGCGATTGCACCTGTGTCTTGTTGATACTCATCGTGAATGCAAGCCGGGTGGGAAACTGCAATCATTTGAAATCGAAGAGCATATTTGTATCATTGGATATCAACGGAATGCGAGGAATAAATATGTTTTCATTTGTAGCATTCCCCATGGTGATCGTGGCCTCTATTACATTTACTTGAATCTGTGAAAGTGGAGGATGAAGGTAGTTTTTTTTAAACCTGATGTAGACAGTGACTTTCTTATTATTTTCAAGATTTACTGTACTGAATACGACCAATATTAAAAAAACACAAATATTCTTTTTTATATGGATAGATAATTACCTAATGCATTAAGGAAAAGTGGGATTGAAATTTAAAAATGGGTAACGATTTGAATATCATTACAACTTTTTCAGAAACTTTATTCGGTTCAACCAGAAACTGTATCCGGGCGATATTTACATTATTTTTTGAGCAACCAATTAAATTTTTGTCACCTCTCCACTGGCTCATAAATTAAGTTTCCTTATTAATGTTTTATGTCAAACCATTTGATCAAATATTCAACCATTTGTATAAGGAGCATTTACTTTTCGCATTGGAATATGTTTGCTAGCGGTAAATAAGAAGGAGATAAGAAATCCTATTAAAATACTGAAAGTTGGACACAAATCAAATGCAATCCAGAATAAGCTGAAAATATTTAAATTTAAATTTAATAGAGGCATAATATATCCAAATATGATTTTTTTATTCTCTTCCATTCGTTATTTTTTAAGATAAAATAGGAGCGATTTTTTAGAAATTCCATATTTTCGATTCTCTACATTTGTACATTCCCATACATACATTCTTAAGACTCTTCCTTCCATTGGGGGTTCTTAGTAATCCCTTTGCTGCTGGAGCGGCATACGCGTTCGTTTGATACATTTTATTCTACTTCTGGCTTGTGTGTTTCTTTCAAACAATCATATAAATAGATCCTGTAGTATAATTTTGATATACAAATATTTTGATCATGCAAAGATATTGAATTTGCTTGACATTTCCTTAGTAATTCTCTCTTGGCTTATTTGTAAATGTATATTAATTATCTTGCAGCACATATAATTAATCCTTATCCTAACTTCAAGCAGCTGACATTTCTATGCACGAATTTCCAGCCGCATTGAAAGAAACTACATTAATTCTATGGACTCATATTATAAATGGGTTTCTGTTTAATTATGAAAAGCGCAGTTTCTGCATTGGATGTGGGTACTGTATATGCATGTGGATTTCATTGTGTTTACAAAATATTTTTAAAAGGTAGAGACACACAGTGAATTTATCATCTCACAGGAATTACAACAGTTTAATTTAAATGCGAATTGCAGAAATGGTACACCAGAGTCTGAACGTAATACTTAATACCCATAAATCCATATGCAAATTTATACAATATAATTTTCAGTTAAATGTTCTGCCTCTAATTGACAAGTAAGGAGATGGACATCAACGATCACCATAGAGACGAATCTTATTATTATTAATGAGCGTGTGAAATTTGTTGCAAATGGTTGCATTGATTAAGTTTAATGGGATTCATTTATGAAGTTAATATTTTGTGTGAGTTGCTTAATTATTCTGGGCTACCCTTATAATGTGACTGAAATTCGGGCCCCTCTAAACCTAATCACCGGATAAAGATTTTCATATTAGTCGATTCAATCAGTTTTAATGTGATGTCATTATTTATGTGAAATCAATTACAATATATTATACATTCAAAATGTTTTTCACATCTCCAATATAGTGAAAAAGAAATGTATTTTAGAGAATTATAGAAACCACATTAATTTTGTTAATGATTGTGCAAAAAGTAATACACAAGCATAACATTTGCCATTTGCTAAAGAAGATGAGCAAAATCTTGTTTACCTTGTGGTAGATTTTGATGTTACTGCATTTTGTTTGGTATTATTATAATCCCCAATGAATCATTTCAGAATACAAAAAATTTCGAATTTATTACAATATTTTATATTCAAAACTATTCTTCATTTGTAACTCCCATTGCCAGATAAGAAAATGTTAGTTACATTAGGAGAGAATAAACAAGAATTTGTAATGAAATTGTGCTTATTTGCTTTTATAAAACTAAATTATAATTAAAAATAATTGTAGTGCTCTGTCTTGCTGAAATTGTGGGTAGGGAAATAAACTTCTTTTACTTCGAGTTATTTTAAAACTCGTGCATTCTTTTGTAGGTATGAATGATTTAATAAAAGGTGCAGAAGGAGAAGCGGAATGTCTCAGTTAAAAGGGTTAAACTAGGAATTGTAATATAAAACGGTTTGTTGGAATTGTTTTGTGATTTGGCTTTGGGAATATTCTGAATACTTTTGCGGAATAAGTTGTCTGTTTGGTTTTTGATATGATGCCAGAGGATGGAAGGTCTATTCCGACTGAAAAACTTACTTCTATTGGTGGAATATTCGTATAATATGAGTTTGAGAAATTGTCTTCAAAGTCAATGATGAGTAATGAGAGTAGCAGAACTGGAATGAGACGTTCGTAAGTAAATTGGCGGTAACCGCAATGCAGGTAAAAGTACGCTCCGATAGTTCGAGTTCGTTTCCGTCGGGAGCTATCGCATAGTCCAAGTTGTTAGCGATGTTAGCGCTTCTCAACTCAGCGCCAGCAATAAATCTATGGAAGAGACACATAACGTATGCGCTGAACAATAGTGATGCGCGCGACTTTGGTGATATATTTACAATGCTTTGTTCACTTTCGGATGAAATTTCATTTTAACAAGTTTGCGGCGTGTTTTTGTTAGAAAAGCTTTGTTCAAGGCGCTAAACTCCAGGTGACCAGAATCAAAGGGACGTAATAACTAACATTTTCACCCGGAAATAACAACAAACGATTTCAATTTTCCCCACTGCTGCAATATATATAAATAACATTTGTCGTTCTTTTATCACCTATCATCATTGATGCAATCTATGGGAAGAATAGTTGAATACAGTTTTCTACACTTTTCTATATCTCTCCCATCAATGTCATTAACTATTTGTCTTGATTATTCTTCATTTATTAAAATTTCAAAAATTCTTAACTAAACCTCTTGTAAAAATTATTCACATCGTTACCAGTAAATCAGTAATCTGATTGTAAACAGTTAATTTGTAGAATATTTTTAAGATGATTTCAATTTTTATCCGTTCCTGAAATTAATTCAGTGGTCCACTATGCTTCTGAATATCCTCATAACCACACCAATATCATTATCGATTTGTCATTCCAATTTCAAGCATATTCCACCAACCAGTTAACAAAAAGCGACTATAATTTTGACCCCAAATTGAAAATAGAGGATTTATATCAACAATGAGCTTTATGAATAGGCTACTGAAAGCTATTCTAGGTCGATATTTATGAATATGGCTCTTTTTATACAAGACACAACGATAAAAATCCGTGTAACAATAGCAAAGGTATTTCATATACGTACATTGCTGCTACCCATACTTCATCCAATACTATTACATTACTTTTCTATCGTTGTCCAACAGATCTCTAATTACATCTCCCCAAATCTCACAATTCAAAAACGAAAAACTCATAATTTATGTACTTTTTCACAAACGGTAAGTTTGTTATATTTTTTTTTGTGATTTCTGAGTAGTAAATTGTGATGGATTAAAGATGGTGTCGCCTCGAGGTCGTGAAATCATTTCCGTCCCGTCTAAACTTCATTAGTGGAACAGAGGAGGAGTCGGTACAGAGTGGAATGGGTAAGTGAGAATCTAATTTACGTCGTCAATATAACATAGAGTATAGGTACGGATATTATTTACGCTACTAAAACTTAGGCCTAATTTTCAACAAGAATTCCACCTGATAAAACTCCGAGAATCCATTATCAGCTCAAGGAAACAATTTAATATCATATCTAACACCTTGAAAGACAAGCAGAAAATAGGAATGCTTCCTTTCATCGCGTTTATAAATATGATATTAATAAAGTGATATCTTTCTTGCGTGTCTTCTCGAACAAAACTTAATAAAATAATATTATAAGAATTAAAAAAGATTTCCAGTGACATATTTACAACTTAAATAATACAAAAGAACCGGACGACATTTATTATATCAAATTATTTTCACTTTATAAAAAAAACTTGGATAGTAGCTATAATTCACTATAAGCAATAAAACCATCATAGAAAGAACAAGATCTAAAACAATTTACGAATAAACAAGGGAGGGAATAGAAAGCTTCTAGTTTTACCGAGCGGTCATCAACAATATCGCAAATAAAATGGCTCGTTCAGGAGGTACAGTTATAAAGAGAATGTACCTACTCTACTTCTTTTTGAGATGAAAATCAACGTTTTAATTATACTTCTCCATACTATTACTTTAAATTTTTCTTATTTTATAATATATAAAAATAAGTTTTCTTATTAGTATTACTTTTTACTCTTAAAAAAATCTTGGGGTTGATAAATAAAATAGGATTTCTTATGATATGTCAGTTCATTGTTAAGTAACCATACCGGTTTCAAAAAAGTCAATCCTTTTTCAAACGGAATACAATAAATAAATAAATAAATAAAATGGAGTTTCTATTCAGGTGAACAGCTCATGAATAATCTTGGATGTTTATAACTATGTAGTTGAATATTTGGATCAATAATGAAAGCTATACTCTATTGGATTAGGATTATATTGGAGTTTCGTTCAGGAATCTTAACCATCTGAGGTATTCATCCATAAAATTTTATTGTTTCTCTTGTTATATTTTCTATTTATTTTTATTACTATTTACAACCAGTAAATATTTATTTTCATAGATAATTTTTTATTGCCGTGAATAAAGTAAATAATTTATGTATAGGAATCAGTTGCAATAAATATTATCAACCAAACGTTATAGTGTAGGTATAGAATTCAGGCTTAAGAATTTCCAAGCAATGCCGGAGTGGAATTTACGATGAGAATAACATACAAAACTACCCTTTGAAATGCACTTAAACATCTACGCTAAAGTAATATCATTTCGAGATCTATTCACGTATTATAGACCATAAATTTCCCACGTAATTATCTGTAAAATTATCTCCTTTTCTAGTATCATATGAATATAATGATAGTCATTTAGTATATTAATCTATAATGTATATAGAAAAGAACAATTGTGTGGGTTTAATAACAATTGAATAAAATAAAAATTTCACAATTAAATTTTTTTAATATGGCTCTAGGGTATAAAGTAATATTTTATAGGAAGTGACTATCGAATTTCCAAATAATACAAGTTGAAAGCTGAAACCGCCTAAGCTTTGTAGCCAAATGAGGGGAGGACAGTCTGGAGACACCATTATTAATGGGTAAAATATACTTTTGCAAATAAAAATGTAATCAATTCCATTTATATGATAGTGGAAAATCTTGTTCGGAAGTAGTTGCATTTTAATATTTAAATAAAACATTTTATTTTCACAATTCTGTCCAGCTAATTATAAATCAACGACGGCTAATCTAACTTTTAAATATTTCAAAAGCCGTCACTATTGATTTTTAACAAAACAGAGTTGCTACATTACAATCTGTTTATATTTTATATAGAAAAAAGGATTGTGTTGTGATAGAATTACATGTTTTAATTAGTGGGCTGATTTTTGTTGGATATGAGAAATGATTGAGTTATCTGATAAAGTTGCAAGCTCTACACGTTAATCATTTCTTTTTAACAGCTTCCAATGTTATCTTGAAGATCGATTGCTATTATGTGCGTGTGAACCATGTGGACAAATCAATTATCAGACGTATCGGAGGCGTGCAAAACTTGCCAAACAAGAAAACTTTTTCGGATATTTCAAATTTAGAAACATAATGCTCTAGCTATCCCGTTCACACAAGAATTTTTATAATTCATTAGTACATTCAAACATGTTTCATGTTGTTATTTATTATTCTTTACATTTTTGTATTTACTGTTTACAGAGAAAGAATTAAAATACTATTAGAAGAAGAAGAAGATTAACATTCATAATTATTCACACTACAAAACAAAGTTAAAACAAAATCCAATAAGAATTTTGACCTAGTCTTACGATGGTTCAGAGTCCATAGTATATTTCATCTTATCTTCAATTAGGAACTTGAAAGTTAGAATCAAAATAAAAAAGAATTTTCAATTCAGAACTTAGAGTTGGAATAGGAAAAGTATTCCGAAAATAATCTTAACTAGATTTAGGAATTCTGTTACAATCTAATAAAAATTAATTGATTTGAAATTTTTATAATTTAAGTTTATGCGAGGAATATAATGCAATTAGCTTCTCTAGTAAAACCGTTAAATTTAGAGGTAATCACCGTCCTTAAATTCAATGTATAAATCATTATCCAGTGTCAATACTGATTTAAAGCTATAATTTAATGGGGTTAGTTGGACCGCACAGTAGATCAGTTGCTCTCGTTTTTATAGAGTTTGGGATCATGCCCCATTCTCAAAACTTACCTAATAGGTTGATTAATTACGATCTTTATCAAGCCATTGCGAATGTCTAATCTCCTGCTCGTAGCAAGCTAGATTACAGGGAATGTGCATGTTAATGATTTAATCTCTTTTCGCACTAACATAAATGCGAAAAATAATTTTGATTTGTGAGTGGAGAGGGGTTTCCAGCACTACTTTATATAATAAATGATATGAAAGAATAAAGTTTTATAAGGAGTTATCTACAGAGACGTAAATTTCACACTTAATATAAACCGAGAATGTTTAATGGTTTTCTGGAGAAATCCCTAACATTTTTTGGAGGGATTTAAAATTATTATTACCACCACGGTATATAAATGCTTTAAATATATAGAGTAAATATTGCAGCTACAAAGTTTCATTTTAAAATTAATAAAATCAATTTATTGCCTGTTCCAGAACAGTGTTTATTTTACGAAACCAAGAAATTAATTGAATTTTCCTTCATAGCATTACACTTATATAGATGCAAAATTAATAAAAATGGATTTAATATAAAGTTATATTTCATTGAAATGAAATTTCGACGTAATATAAAAGAAAATTTCAAAATGTAATGCAATTCTGAAATTGACATGGAAATATTTTGTATAGGATATTGTTTTCATCAGGAATTGTAAATTTAAATGACTGAACCGAAGCTTAAAACACTAAAATAGGTTAAATTAAAATTTCAATGTGTGTTGTAAAATTTGTCGAACAAAAATAATATTCGTTTATATAATGTGAACTTTTATATTTTGTTACTTTTATTCTACATGAAGCAGTAGTGGAACTGAACAAGGAAAAACATGTATCGTAAACCAAAATACCGTGGCGTAATGAATTGCGATAATTTATCATTGTTTTATCGATGTTTTTTATGATTGTACAATTTTTGATTCAGATAAATTGTACAAATATTAAAGATTTTCTATCTTTCTAAATAAAACTATATTCATTTAGAATACATGATGATATCCAAAATAGTAGTAAAATTACAAAAAAAAAAAACGATTTAAACTAAATCGAATGTATTTTATGAAACATTTCAGTACTTGATTTAGTGTTTAAATGAGCTATTACATATATTTAAAGGCAAGTTTCTACTGAAGGTAATTGCTTTGAAAATTTCCCCAGTAAATATTCAGAAGAGTAGAATTGAACATTACCAGGGTAACAAAGCTCCCACAAGCAAGGCGATTGAGGAATTCATTCGATTACATTTAGGTTAACAACTGCATTTAGGGCCTACACGCAATCACAAAAATTTCCATAATGAACTTTCCTTCCAAACAAAATTGATTATAATGTGTACACTAAAATAAATATCTAAGTTGAAAACTGTAATTCCATTTACCCCTGACGTTTCTTTTGACCAAATAAATTAACTTTCCCCGTTGTTAGGAACGTAATCAAAAAGGAAACTCAATTTTACTAACTTTTCTTTCGGTTCCTACTTAAATTCAATCATTAAAAATTTACAGAATAAACAAACACACCACAATCTAGTTTTGTGCCAATAAGAGCCCATTAGAGAAATTATTCAATTTATTAATAAGCTTTAGACACCCCTGTGTTCTTGCATTTATAATTTTGAACCCTCCTAAAATTTTCCCCATAAATATATAATAAGTGATCTAAATCGGATTAAATATTTAATTAGTTACCCGGATTCTCCATAGTTTTCTATGAATATTTAAGCATTCCTCTGTTGTTTTCTTTTCTCAAATTAATAATTTAATCATTATGTCTGTTAATACGCACATAATTATTACAAATTTCTGTGGCATTACATGAATTATTCATTAAGTCCACAAAATTAGCATTGATGATAATATAATTATCTGTTAATTACATTTTATTTTAATATATCCATGTAAACTGAGTGGTGTATCTTCATACCACTCAATCTTCTTACAGCGTTTGTGTTGAGATGAGCAATTTAAGTTGTTACTAAACTATGTTCTGTGTAGTTATAATGCAGATAGACGCATTCATTTACTTGGTAAGAGACATTGCTACAAGAAAACATTATAATGAGATGAACTACAAATACGTGAGGTTATAAAGTTCTACTTCTCATAAATATGCTTCTCTTATTTCTCTTAACTGCTGCAATAAAATTTTCACATTTTGTAAAGCCTTAATTCATTTTATTATTCGTGTTTTATATACTCCATTTACTGCAAAACTTAAAGTGCATATGCTCTAATATTATAATGTAAATTTAAATATTTTATTTGGATATAACTCTAATTTCGCCTGCAAACGTTTAGGTCACCCAGACAGAAGAAAAACACCATGTAAACTTGGGTCTTTAATTATAAATAAATATAGGTTTATGTGTTAAAAGTCACAGATGGTTGTATTAGAGATAATGTCTATGGTAACCAATTTTCACTGCATTTACAAATCCCAGTGTTAAATCCGTCTCTGAGTAAAGGCCATAAATCTCCATGTACAGTGATAATATAAAAACAAAATTTCCAATTCGTTTCCATTGTACTATATAAGTCATACAAATATCAACAAAAAGTTAGAGTAAATGTAGTAGTGGTCAGTTCGGACCAGTGATTCATGATCTTTCCTCTCAGCTATTTATCAGCAAGTATTACACCTAACAGTTTACTGGCGAAATATATAGCTTTATCACGTTTCATGATGCGAATGTTTTTTCGGTTATAACATTATATCCCGCCACTAAACAAAAAGGACTCTCTCCTGTTTCATTTTTAAATCCTACAAAAAACCTCTGCCATTCGAACTTTGTTTAGATACACTGGAAACAACAATCGTAAAAATACAACGGATACATAAATTTAAATTTAATAATTTTTAATGAAACCGACCCCATGATCATAAAAAGAAATGCGTTGTAAACTTTCAGATTTCTTTCGTGACATCCTTTACATTCATATATCACTGAAATAATAAAACATGCAAATACACATCATTAATAACATTGTATGCGATTTGTCCTACTTTATGCCGTATTTTTATTACAAATCGGTTTAAGCAGCTTTTACTTTCCTTTTTAATTTCAGTCAAATATAAATCTACAACGTTTAAAATAATAGCGTGACATGCAAGCATAACATATTTGTTAAAGCAATATGTTTCTATTTTAATAAAAAAAAAATCTTTTTTAGTTTTATGTCAGGAATATAATAAGTAGTATTTAGTTCTTAAATGTTTCTTTTTGTATATGTTGTCTGATTTTGATTGAATACTGCCTTGGTTGTTTCTTGTTGAAAATCAAAGGCTTCTTAACAGAAATCTCTTTGGAAATAACATAAAAAGTGTTTTTTTTTGTTTAAGTTTAATACCTGCCACTTGCTTTTTCAGAAACAAAATAAATTGTTTTAAAGATTAGATTCTGCCTCATATTAATAAAATAAATGAATTGGTGCATTGATGAAAGTTTTATAATATTTCTTGAGCTAATCTAGAAGGGCTTTCAGGCAAATATAGCAACTTAACGGTTTGCATTTACATTTGACTACAACGTGACTGAAATAAATTTAAATTCCTGCCATTAAATCTGATTTGCATTTGGTATTATTGTTGCATAACTTCTAAATACATGTTTGTTTGTGAATATCGTTAGAATAACTGTACAGAGTGTAATTTAGGGGAAATGAAGGGGTATAATAAACGTTTCAAAGAAATTTTATCGATCTTCGAAGGAAAACTTTTTCCACAAAAAATAAACAAACGGGGACCTCAGAATTATCCTGAAGCATGTAAAAGCTAACATAATAAGCTACTAAACCTTCTATCTGTTTTGGACTAACAGGCGCGCATATCTCAAGACCCACCCTGGTTGATTAATGATTACACTAAGCAACATAAGGGAAGAAAGACAAGGAACATTAAGAAAGGAACTATTGTGAATGTTTTAACCCTGGTCTTATTATAAACCAGATTGGAGGGAAATTTTCGGTTATTTTTACCTTCCGTTATTGATCGAAATTTAAATTGAATCCGATTCGAGAATACATATTAACTGATGATGCAGAAAGCACCCCATAAGAGCTTTTAATATGAAGAATTTTTGCGTTGGAAGTGAAAAAAGAAAACGCCCGGGGTCGAAACTTATTGACTTTAAGATTCCCGATTCTGTTCCGCAAGATTTTATCCCCTTTGTGATTTAATAGTGTGCCGGGGTATTTAATGTTTGATGATGTGATTTTTCCTTTGAATATTGAAAATAAAAACATTCGAATATTCTTAGCCTGAGGCATATTTCTACAAAAAAAAAGTCGAAGGGGTTTGGAATGAGGTTAAAACCTGAAAGCAAAATGTGGTTAATGTGCCCGTGCATGCTTATATCTTTATCAAAAAATATAAAATGATAAATTTTAGGCTCTTCGAACTTTTATATTTTTCATTTCGATTCGATTTAAACGGAATAATTTATTTTCGAAGTTTTTGTTAAAAAATAATGTTTTTCTCATTATTACTTTTTGGTAAAGTTCTTATTAAGTTCTTTGTCTACCTGGCATGTGTAAGAGCAGCTGATTTTTTTGATAAATGTGCATTAGGGTGGCTCAAAAACTAGAAGTTTTTTAAATTTTTTAAAGTAGCTTATGAAAAACAAAAAGGTTTTGAGACCAATATGAGCTTTATTTGTTGAAAATAGTCAACAGTAATAAAATGTAATATTTTTCTATGTGATTTCAGATTTCCATTAATTATTTATTTTTATACTTTTGAAATTTTGTTTGTAGGAAGTTTAATTTAAAGATATCTGTAATAATTAGTTTATTTATTCTGCAAATTTCAACACTTACTTTATGTTAAATTGCATCTTCTGTTCGCTGTTGAAAATTTATCGTCATAAATTATTTGACTCTTTTTGTTTCTCGAAATACTTCTGCTTCTTGATTACTAGCCGCACTGTATAACTTTCGAATAGAAACTCAAACACATTAATCATTTTCATACAAAGATACTTCATAGAATGGATATTCAAACACCTTGTTGCACTTTCATTTATAACACAAAATAAATGATTTTATAAGGAACTAACACTCCCTAGCATTTACTTATGTATACATTAAAAAAAGTTGAGCTTATTTTATGTAGACAGATATTATCAGAGATACATTTGTAAAATGTGTTCGGTTTAACAACATTTTAAGGTGTACAAAATCGCAATTAATTTCTTCAATAATGAAATATAAAATCGCTATAAAATTTCGAAATCTAGGATAATTAAAGATTTTTTTTCTGTTTAGTCTTTTAGATTTTTATGGCGGAACACAAAAGGGATATAAAAGTTTGGAACAATTGAACTTCTGTAGTAAACTTTAGAGCTTTGTTAATTTAAGATTTGTATTACGAGTTTTAAAAATTTTCCTCTTCACCTAATACATTTTTCTTATTTTCTTTTCACCCCTAAATTTACAGAAACTTTTAAATTCTACGGTTGATAAAATAAAAAAATGTGTATTTTTGTGAATTGATCTACTGTTGTTCTAAAGATCGAGAATAAAATACAATTAATAGGCGTAGCAGTAAAACAGTAGATGATAAAAAAAAACTTGAAAAGACATTGCAATGGTGCACCTGGTTTTAACGAGAAAAAGTATTAATGGAAGAATACTTGGGATTCGGTTTCAGATCGATTCGACTGGAAAGTTTTGCAGTTCCATAGACGATTTATTATTAAACATAAAATTTTTCTATGATTTAACGTTTCCATTTCGTAAAATTGCCTAAAATTGCATTAATTAAAAAATTATCATAATATACATTTTATATTCACGGGAAATATTGAATTTAGAATTCAATTCGTAGGAGTCAACATGTTTAGAGAGCTGTAACGCTTCTAGTAATTAGTAAGATATAAAGCTAAATGAAAATTGCATTTCTAATTACGTACATAACATGCATAATCTTAACATAAATATATTCCGAAATTACATATTCTATTTTGTAGCTTGAAAGTAATGCAAACGTTGGCTTTAATTATTTTTTGAAAAAAGTTTACGAAGAAATATGTTACTTGATCTTTAAGTCATCTATGATGAAAACTTCATTATTCATTTTTATAATAGTAATAGATTTTTATAGTTCATGAACTATAACTAGTTTTCTTTTATTTTAGTCCCTGTTCTTACAAAACTGTGTTATTATGTGCATTTATTAATCCAATTGCATCTTTAGGCTGTTTAAATTTTTACTTGTACTTAAAATCTAAATTTCGAAGATTATGCGATATAAAATAAAACAATTTGAGTAAGATCGTGGATAGATTAAGGATCAATTAAATAAAATTAAATTTTAATTGTTCTATGGAACTATAGTTAACAGAGATTAAAAACAACTAATAAAACGCGAATCTTACTAGTACAATTTTACAATAAAATTTTTGTTTGAAGTTATATGGCAATGAAAACAGTTTCTGGTTTTTATGGAGCAGCAATTGAATGAGTATACATGTCGAGTTAAATTGCATTTATTGATTTATCACATAAATAAGTTAGTCGGACTATTATCACATCGTCGGCTTTGTTTATTTTTTTTTACAATTCGAATTTTTATCTGACTTCTAGTACATTAAGTCTAGCAATAGAAATGTATAGCTAATATTAAATTTATTGCGCGAAAAATATTTATGAAAGTTTCTGCATACGAATTTCCAGCGCTGTTCGGACATAATTGCGTTTGATAAAATTAATCATAACTTGTAACTGGAGAATCGAGCCAAGTTTCTACAACAAAAATGGATCCCTGTTTGTAAATGCCACTGCATCGAACTATATACGACTTTAACCTATTCCAACAAGAAAGTATACTTCGTTGGTAATGCAAATTGTGGTAGATTCAGAGCAAGCAAGCTTTAATGGGAAGTGGTTTTTGTACCAAACATCGGATACAGAATAGTTTTACTGTAAAGGTAAGGATTTCTACTGCGAAAATCCATTTAGACTAATCGACTGCTAAAATTAACAAACTAAGCAAATCTTTTTCAAATTCCTTTATTTCCACATAAAATCCACTGGAATTTTTGCTAATGAACAAATTCGCATTCTTTTCTTGTTTGACGGTTACTCTTTTCGTTGTTTAGATTCCTTTAAATATACTGCATGTGCATATGTTACATGCCTCCTGGGAGATGTAAAGCAGGTTGAGCTTTCTAGGAAAACAACCCCTTGTTATTAAGCATTATATAGTGAGCTTCCTACACTTCCCGCATTTACAGATATATATGCCATCTTAAAATATCTAACGATTTTATCACATAACTTTGTTTTAATTTATGGACTCCTATAAACTTGTAGTTGAAATAAAAAAAATGTGGTTAGTGGCATTTCCATTCTGACATTTACTATTTTACAACTGAAATAATACAATGCATTGATTTTGGTAAAAGTGTACTAGAGAATTTTATGGTCACACTTTACGATCTTGAATTATTGGAACAAGTTAAATTATTCTCTATTTTATATAAATTTTGCATTAAAATTGCAATTTGCATCTCAAAAACATTTAAAAAATAATAGAATATCTTATTCATATATCCTAAATTAATTTTAATTAATAAACTATCGTACAAGAAAATATAAGAAGCGCATTATCACGTTGAAAACAAATAGTTCAAAATAGGATTTCTAATGACACATTTTGAAAATTCCGTTATAGTGATAAATTATTTTGTGATTTGTAAAAACTATGGAATTGCTTTGTATTTACACCTTTACTGTGAAATTTCACTTTATTCTAACTTTCAAAAGTTTGTTCTGACTGTAACTTTACAAAAATAAATCTTAGTGTTACGTACCGATTAATCTGTTTGTCTAATCCTTCAGATTAAACAACGATGCTACTAAAAACTTAAGATAATATAAGCAGAAAAGACCATAATTTACATTCAAATATTTTATACCACATTCTTTCGGTAATTGCGGCTGCAGAATAACTTTTTTAAAACAAAAGAATAATATTACAATTAAAGAGAAAATCGTTAATTTAAGGATTTCTTTGCCTCTCGGTAAGTTGGAATAAAAAATTTAAGCTCGTTCTAAAAGACGTCGCGCATATTTTCTGCACCTTTAAATATATCAAAGCTCAAAATTATGAACAGGCAATTTTTAAAAAACATATTTACCCAATGCTGCACTTGTATATAAAATCCGGATGCGTTTATATTCAAACAGCCTGAAAATATTTAATTACGCCCCCAGCTATTTCAGCTTTGCTGAGCAATTTTCAACATCAATATTTTCAATTTTATTTCTTGATATTATAAATTGGTATTATCGTTTATTATGAATGCAGTAAGTAAAGAAAGCTGCATTATTTAGGGATTATTATTAGTTCTACTAATCCATTTAATTACTGCAGTAATTGCTGCTATCATACAATTATTCATTGTTGCGTGTTTCCTAAATACAATATAAAATCATTTTTTGTGTACTGATAAAACAATACAAATAAACATTATTTCACCCTCTTTACTTGCATTAAAATTTGCTAGTTATATTATTTCGCAATTTAAAAATAATTAACGAAAACGATAAGTGCAAAATTCTGTTAATCTCTTATGATTTTTTTTATTGTTTTCATCATTCATTACAAATTAAAAACAAAAGGTTTCTCGAAGTTGTACTTACGCTTTAGTTATGTAAATAAATTTCGCGAACGATAAGAATGTGATCCATTTAAATGCACCTTAACTTTTTAAACGTTGAAGGGTAGCTTTATTAGTGCATCATAGTTGACTAAACACATCCACCCTATTCATAACTACAAGATTATTGATTCTCACCTTCAATTTCCCTAAACAACCAGACTCATCCATCATATTTCTAGCGCATTTTATACTTTTAGATCACAAGCTCTTATTTTATCGCTACAGCAAGCCACTAGGTCAGGTCAGGTCAAGTAGGGTCAGGAGAAAGCACGGCGTTCAAACTTTAGATCATTCGCTTATAAAATCAGATTCCGATGATTGCATCTGGCTAGACGATAAAATGAAAAAGAAACAACAAACTCGCATAATTTTATCCTTGCGATAATCATAAACTGATCAACAAGCTCGATAAGATATGCTGGAGTGTTTCAGCATCTCCGCCAAGACATAAATAAGTTTTGATAGCTCATACATCCCGAAGTTTCGAATTATAAAATATCAATTACCGTAGCAATATCACAATAAAAATATTTCAGCCTGTTTATTTCGAATGCTATAAAATTTATCTTCATACTAAATTAAACACGTAATTTGCGCTTCCATTTTAAAAATAAGTAGGTCAATGCGATCAAGTTACTAATGATATAGGCGTTGATGGACAAAAAACATTTAAAAAATCATTTCTGCGCCTTAAAATAAGCTACAAACAAGTATTATATCTTTTCTTTCCCTAAACAGACTACAAAATAATTGATTTAACCCAACTTTTTCTCTGTCGACAAATAGTTTTTCGTTTCTATTGCTTTATTATAACATTAAATATTCAATTATCATTTTATGATGTTCTAGTTAGTAGCTTTCATGCTTTTGAATACAGGATGCCTCATAAACTTGTATAACATCACGTCAAATGTTAGGTGTGTACAATATATTAACATTCTCATGAAATATTACACATCTCCAATCTAAACAAGAATATAATATACCAAATTGTCTAACATTTAAATACTAACTATCTTCAAGTTTCATATACCACATAAATCCTTATCTCTACTTCACCGCATATAGTAACTTTCCTACAAAATATAGAGAAACTAGTTTCGTCGACCAAAAAAAAGTTTCCACTTACAAACTTGTACTAATATTGGTTAAATATTAAAGGAAATTTTAAAGAAATTATTTTTACTAATAATAAAAATTTGTTTTATTAAGAGAACATGTGTTTTGTACTCTTTGTACTAGTAAAAGAACTGAAAACATTTATAAAAGGACATGTATTTATAATATGCAACCATGCAGCATATGCAAAGGAATGTACAACACGGATGTATATTCCTATGTCTGTAATCTACATAGCATAATTATCTCTGAACTTTTATAATCATATAATTTATATCTTTAGTCCCCGCTTTAAATTTTTTTCTTGATAAGTTTGTTTTTGTGTCTAATTAATTTAAAACGTCTGTCTGTTAATACAAGTTATAAAGTTGTAAATTATATAAAGCAAATTAATATTTCATAGCCCAGCAGATAATGTAATTTTCTGGTTTATTTAAACAAATTAAATTAGTGTTGAGTAAGCACTTAAAATTAAACTTTATGAAGTCGTCGGGATTAAATTACTTGTATTGTAAGAGAAATATTTGGGTGTTGGTAGCTGGGAAATCAAAAGTGGTTGACATGTTGCCATACAATACGTTCAAACCACATTTGATCATTAAAGGGGAGGAATGCAGGTCAATAGGGCGATAAAGGGGATTTTCTATTGCAAAGGAAAACTCTATGCAAGTCGAGTTAAAAATCAAATAAGTGTAAACGTATTATTTTTCAATGTATGCGAAACAGACTATATTTGTCACGAAAGATATAGAAAACTCGATAGTAACAATATCTGAACATTTGCGTTTCCAGTCAGAGATGCTAAGTGATTTTAAAATAGAAACAATTCATATTCTGTCAGGTTTTGTTATTGGATGAGATCGTTCTTTAAATTTAGAAATACTTTATAAGAATTTATAACGGTACATCCAAAACAAATATAAAATTATAGCGATCGATTTTTGAATAAATTTCTGTTTGAGTGTGAAGAGATCCATTAAATATTTTTTGTTATGATAAGTTTTGAAAAGCTACCATTTGTATTCATAAAACGGTAGAGTTGATAAGAATGGAGAGCTCCAACACAAATCATTAGAAAGGCCTAATCACTTCTGATGTATTCGGTAGCACATATATCAATTTCGAATATATCCCTAGATAGAAAGATGTCACATAAATAAGAAGTATATAAGTGTTCAAATGACTATTTATACTACACGTGGAAAAAAACTTGAAAAGAAGACCAACGCTAGCAGACAAATATATTATGCATGAAGAAAACAATAAAGTGTTTTTAAGCTACAAGCAATATTTTCACAATTAAAATATTATTTATAGTTAAAAAAATGTCTCTATTTCCACTATCAAAATTACAAAAATGTTATCTAATGTTGATAATTAACTTTAAAAAGTTTTTGATAATAATTTACTTGCTAAAATAATTAAAAAAATTAATGCAAAAATAGCAAAAACGAGAAATATAAATAAATTGATCAATTAATTTATCGACTTACACAATTGTCTGTGCTAATCACTTTGTACTGACATTTAATGTCGACTTAATATATATAGAACATACCATTTTTGGAATAACAGTACTATAATATTGAAGAGTTCAAAACTCACCTGAAACAAAAAATAATATGTTAGAGATTGAAACCAATAATATTTCTTTCAGCACATAACATTTAATTTATTTCAAATTCAAGCTCAATTATAATAGCCAGCATTTAGCTTTATTAACTAATTAATAAATTAAAAAATATTAATCCTACATTATTTTGCAATCTCTCTTGGTTAAGATATTAAATAAAATTTTGTATATTTTTATAATTATAGACAGATTGATATGGTAGGGTATATATATATATATATATATATATATATATATATATATATATATATATATATATA
>JAODAH020043309.1:0-16542 GCA_027574865.2 Coproporus ventriculus | reverse complement strand
TAATTAATTTTAATTTGAAATGAAATTTAGAAGTTCCATTAATTCTGATCTGTTTCAATAAACAATTTACGAAAGAAATTTATTATTCTGTAAAGCTGTTTCCTTAAAATTTTCAACTGCAACTTGCCAATTTGACATTTAGAGCTCACTGCAATAAATTTAAAATAGTTTACAAGTTTCTAATAGGTGTAAAACCTTTTAGAATCGTTCAAGTTAAATGCGCCATGAAATAAATTTAACTTTATAACTCATATATTTATATTATGAAAATATTTTACTTTTAAAAATTAAAAAAAAATAGTTATAACGAGTTATAAAATTGGATTTACATGATTTTTGATGATTTTATGCATATTTTAGATAAAAGGAAATTATTTTAGAGGGAGTAATTATTTTAAAAAAAATAGTTTTTTATGTATTTAGGCAAGAAAATTAAAAAAAAAAGTTTTTATGAGAAACTACGAGAAAGCTCCAAAATAGTGAAATGAAATTGTATAAAAGTTGTCTTTTTAATAGAATTGCAAAGAAGGATTTAGATGGTATAAAGCTAGATGGTTAGGGAAGAAATTTAAGGTTATCTATTGTGAAGAAGTTATTTAGCCGATATAAAATTTGAATCAGGGTTGTATTTGTATAAGTAAACGAGCGTGATCCACTAGGAAGGTGTAAGAATTGGTAAAATCCCTTCTGTACACTGATACGATCCGAAGTAACGATTACGATTGTGATTTTACTATTCCTGATAGGTGAGATGTGTGCGACACGGAAAGATATGAGGGTCCGTCCTGAAGTTCGTACGTCACGTCGCCGGTGAGATATCTTGGATTAGGCACAAGACACATTATTGGACATCGTAAGCCAGTCTTCGACCGCAGATAAGGGTGGCCACCCTTATCGCTGCACCGCACGGCCGCTGTTAGCACCTTTTAGCGAGATGTGACGCTAAATCCGTATGTAACTGCCAGGACCATTTCGCCTTCCCTCAACACTAACGGTATAGGATTAAACATAACACATTCCCCACGAAATGTCTATTATTATTTTCAATTTTTCTGATGGGTGTAATATTTTATTATGATCTTCATGATTGAAATTAATTGGGGGAATTTATAGAAAAAAAGGAAGATATCTCATTTATTTAAAAAAATAAGAACTCGTGAGAATTCAACAAACATATGTGAATTAACTAAATTTGCGCATTCAAAAAAATAACAATGCTAGGTATAAGAAGGAACGAGCAAGATCATCACTAATCCTTCGTATGGTAACACGAAAGGATTCGCAATGATCATAGCAATAAAGTCAGTCTTTAAAAAGGAACTGTTTGCGTAGCAGAACATTTTTCTAAGGGTCTGATTCACTAACGAAATTAATGTTATCTTAAGAATAGGATTGAACAAACCTAAATTCTCTCAAACATACTTAAAATTTTATAATCCATTAACTGATTAATCATAAAATAAATTTAATTCAAATTATTTTTTTTAATCGTCCATTTTTTTCTTTATTACATTTTCGTGATTGTTTCGAACAAAGGTAATTATCAATTTTAGTAACTGAATGTAGTATGGTAATTATTTGAAACGAACATAAAGCATTTACTCTGCAATGAAATTTGTAAAATAAACTTACAATTAGTAAACTATATGAATTGGCAATGGCGAAGGGCGGTGCTCATTATTTCAAATGAGTTTGATACATTTTTAATGAACATTCATTGTGTATTATGTAAATTATTTGCAGCTGTATATACAAAATTTGTTAAATTTACTAGATTTACAGATAATTATTATTTAGTTTTGATAAAATATATTATAATTGATTTTATAATAAAGTTATAAATTTATAAAATATAAATCAATAATTGAGGGACTTATAATAATTACTTTCATTTTAATTTTTTTTTTAATAAATAAAAAGAGAAAAATTTTGATTTCATTTAATTATTAGTATGGAATGAATTTTTACCTTTCACTTATAACTTATAATTTCTCATTTAATTACGGTCATAATAAATATGTAATTTATAAAACAGATACATTATTAATATAATTAATTAGATATAATAAAATACAAGTGATTTATTAAAATTGATTTATATTGTCATACATTCATAACAGATTAACAAAGGAAATTAATCCAATTGATTACATGTCAAACAAATAAATTAAAATTTTTAATTAATTTAAAAAAATAATTTTATTGGCATTTCCATTATTTTTCATATAATTGATAATTTTTGTGTAAAGGTATAAGGAGATAAATAAAATAAACAGATGGGACTTCATTAATTTTAGTTAAAGGTGCGTTAAACTGAACATACTATTTTAAGCCAAATTACTTTTGTAAAGAAATGTGTGTATCTGTATGTTTAGTTACCGTAAAAGCTGAACAAAATCCGACATGCTCATCAATTAAAAATGTATCATTCATCGCGTAGTTTGGAAGGGGGCAACCAAAAATAGGCAGAGCTTCCTTGCTCTTACAATTTCGGGGGTTTTTATGGTTAAGAGGGTTGTTTCTAAAGTTGTTTGATGTGGCGGTGAAAGGAATGTTGTTAGCAAAACATAGTAATTTGTCTTTTGACACTGAAGACTTAAAATAGATTAGCTGATGGATTACAGTTACGCTCACGAGTTTATATAAAGAAAATTTCGAGTTGTAAAATTGTTTCGAATGTTTAAAATTATTTAATATATAAAATATTTTTTTTATTGTTCTTATTTTTATGATACAGTAAAAAGCAAAAACAAATAAAATCGTTGCGATACAAACATTAAGTATCCGCAAACAGGATTAAATAATGGTAAGCGCACGTTGGGTCATAAAAATAAGATTTTATTTATCAACAAGTACTACTACAAATATTGCTTTGAAAAGATCCTTTCTATCCCTTATAGCCATCTCACTTCCACTTTGGTTTTCGTACAGATGCTGTTGCGATTATCACCGGGGTTCGCTTATTTGTTGGTATAATGCCTTGAGCAAAGTTAATAACAACAATACACTTTGGTACAAGAAGCTCTAATGGCCGCGCAATATCAACACCCCATATCACACGGGAAACTTGATACAAAGGGACTAAAGAAGAAAGAAACTATGAAACAATAACACTACTGGAACTCTCAATACTCCCTTTTTTTATTTAACTTGCTTTGTAAGCAATTTTATTTCTTGGAAACACTGTTACATTACGATTTAAAATAATAATTATCCGAAGTAACTAGACAATGATAATATAATTCACTGTAGTCTATTTAATATTTAATATTTTGTGTAAATTAATCCACCGTGTTGCTATGTGCATCATTCAAAAAGAATTGGTAATTTATTATTCCTCAAATAGAATTTTTATTGTTTACACAAGTTGACGCAATGATGGAACTCATCTATCTAGTGACAGTTGGCACCCAATTTGAACTTGAGTGAGCGCAATCACTCTTTAAACTTTTTTTTTATTCTTCTTACCTTCATCCCAATATAAAATTCCTTTTATAACGTAAAACTTATGAAGCTGAAACTTTTGCTCAACGCCTGGGTAAATATTTCTAGATTCGTTTGGGAATATTCCCCTATCGAGATCGATGTACTTGCAATTGTTCAAATATAACTTTGAAATTGTTCAATCTTCCTTTGAATCAAGAAAACTATTTCATAAAGTATTTGTGTTCGGGCATCTTAAAACTATTATTAAATTCGCATCAAGTCGATTCACCCTCCCATAATTTTCTTACTTGTTAATGCGTTTTCAATTGGCATGAAAGTACATCGGCGGGACTTGCAGAAGTTCAACGCAATAAATCTAGAGAATTCCTGCTGAAAAACAGCTTGCTCCCGCCCGCCGTTACGAATTCTTTTTGATTTATGCACTGCACTTATTTTATTTAAAATTCATCAATTTCCCTTCCGAAAAAGCTTGTTTAATGAATAAATTTGATTTATACAGGAATCTCCCCCTTTCTCAAAATAAACAACAATATAACAACCTACCATTAACCAAACACACAAATAACAATCTCCTTTAATAATAAAACACCTGTTTATGAAATTATTGCGCAAATAATGTTAATGTTTAGATTTATCATTTTGTTAAATGTTGATTATGTTTTCTATGTTTTATGTAAATAAAAAAAAACCATTTATTTTAATTTTTATTTTATTTTGTAATTTGTTTTTCTACGTCAATTTCTTATTTTGATGTGAATCACAATAAAATTCTATAGCGTGAATTAAATTGAAAAATGTTTTTTTCTTTTGCGAATCGGCTGTTATTATTTTTATAATTTTTTTTATAAATAGAATGTAACGTTATTGTAACAAAAACAATTGAAACGACATTTAATTTTATTTTTCTATTTAGAGTTAATTAAATATGGTATCAAAATTTCTTTTATTTAAAATTCCTTTTCGTGTGAAATAAATAGGTCAACCCTTAAAAGATTTGCACTTATTTATTTTCCAACTAACATCCCCACAAATTTCTATATAAAGCATTGAGCTTATGTGAGATTTTTTGAATATCCGTTTGTATAGGAAAAGCATAAATTGTGAAATTCACTGTCGTTAGTCCCCTCATATGCTGCACATGATATACGGCACAAGCCCAAAACAGCGGGGAGTAACTTATTAGATGTTTGTTATAAATCTGGATGAAGAAAAAACATAACGAAATAAAGTTGGCCGCTATAAATATAAGCCCCTAGAAATATTATAACCAAAGTTACAAGCGCTGAATTTCAACAAGAGAAACTTCTGTGTCTCGTTTGTCTAGTAACTTCACTTGGCCCCGTTTCTTTTTTTATTCAACTCCTGTTGGAAACGTTTTATGAAAGTTATACATCAGAAATAAGTCAAAAAGTATGTAATATGGAAATTCCTGAATATTTCCTTAACAAAATTTTAAAACAAACTATTTCATGCACATTTTTAACACTTCTATAACTTATATTTGCAGGTACATAAAAAAAATTATACATATATCTAATACATTTTTAATTATACTTCCTTGTTAAATTTCTTTATTAATTTTTTAAGAATTTAATCAATCGATTTGCATTCATATTAAAAATAATAATAATTTTATTTTTAAAAAAGAAAAAGTTTCATATTTTTTTTATAATAAAAAGAACCCATCGTAAAAATCCAATTATTTTAGAAAGTTGTCACTTGAATGAGTAATTCGTTTTATTGCATCATAAAAAATTGATTATAACCAAAGAAAAGTTTAATAATTCACCAAAACCTGTCGGGTATGTCATCCATATAAATTGCAAATTTAAACGAACATTTTTTTAATATAAAAAAAAACTCCAAATCTCTATGTAGTACACAGTTAGGACCTTTAAATTTATATCTTGAGGATATGCGGTGTTTTAACTTCTTATCGTACGTGTGCGAGCTCGAAACATGCCAACTGAAGTTGTATTTACCTCGGTTTTATGCGACATATTTTCTAAATAAACTTTTTTTGTGTTTAGCGGTTACTTTTCACCTCATACACATAACGAAATCACGTGCAAACCACAAAATATTTCAGTTGGTTACTAAACTTTATGAACATGTAAAGGTTTCTTTATATAGAAATAATGTAAAATGCAATGGATATTTCTAGTTTAATTCTGTTAATTAAATAAGTAAACCGGTGGATAACGTTAATATCTGGGTAGAAGTAAAATCGTGCGTTTTAATTTAACGCATTCCCCACTCAGAAATTGAACGCTAATTAAATTAAAGCTGAGTAACTGCAGTTTTGAGTTGGGCAGGAAACATTCGAAATTAAAATAGGGCCCCCTTGTAATCACGGATAATAAAACAAAAGGCAAAACTCGCATCAGTATAATAATAACTCATGGGAAAATACAATTGTGAAAAACCAAAGAGGGCGCGAGTACGCGCCCCCTCGTTATGATTTATTTGCAAGCGGTCCAAGAGCTCACCAAACATATTTATGTTTTCTACGTATTTGAATAGAGGATGTAAACATTTAAGCTTACACGTACGTCTGACATTTTGACAGGATCCATTCCGCTTCCTCCTCGAAAAAGCGGTATATCAAGTAAATTACATGGTACTTAAAGAGGCTAGATTTTCTTTAAAAAAAATTCTTTTATATTACTCACATTAAAATATTTTATGGATATAATATTTCGAGCGCGAATTCAAGCCATATAAGTTTTTATTGGAAGATTAGATAATATTCATATAACAATATCAATAAAGTATAAAACCTGCTTTGCATGTAAATCGGTCAATTTGTAGGATTTTCCAACAAGAAACAGGAAAAGCGTTGGTACTGGTCACATCTGGCGACCGACAACTTGAGCGCACAAGAACTGCCAACGATAAAACAATAACCGAACAAAGAAATATTCGATCCCATATAAGTATCTAATATAAGGTAGGAAAAGATATAAAGCACAAACTTTCCAGACCATAATTTTGTCTCCTCGCAATAATTTAAAACTTTCGGCAGAGCTCTTTATAAATTAATTTATTTTATACTAAATATCTCAAGCCACCTGCTTAATTTTATTATTAAGACTTTCTCTTTATTTTATTTCATTTCCTTCCAAATTTTTACTTTTCTTCCACTAAAACACAAGAAAAGTATTGTAATTGTGATAAAAATCGATTTCGAGATTTTGATGGATTTTGAGGTTCCCTGAACACGTTTTGGATATTTTACTTTACCATCTAGTGATATTGAAATTTCATGAAGTAATTTTCTTTTGGTAAATTTAGGAAGTACGCCAATCTGTTTTGAATATAAATTCCTTCTTGTTTATCGCATTGTATATGCTAATAATGACATTGTAAATAAATTCCATGAATATTTCAGTATAAATGATCTCCATCTAAATTATTACATTCTGAAAATAATCAATTTAGATTACATAAAATAAAGAACTTTGTAAAAATAAAATGGTATTTAACAAAAGTATATTGTAACAAGGCCGTGACGAAAATACTTCGTAAATATATGCAATTAGGCTGTAATTATCCTTGGGATTATTATTTGTTTGCATTATTTAGGAATAGAACACGATAATTTTTATTGTAGTTTGCAGTATTGCATATGTATATATTTAATTGCGGTTTATAAATGCAATTCGTTTGTTGGAAAATTGTTCTCCCTGTTTGTTAATGTATACGTCGTAATAATGATGGGATCCGCATTGTTGGTTAAAGTGCCATAACACAACACGCGTGCGCACTCTTCCATACATGTTTATGACACATTGAATTTTAACGTGATCGTACAAATTGTCGGCGTACGTAATTATGCTTATGAACGTAGCAGGATTGCAGGATTTCTGTTTGTCCTTAGTAAAATTGGCGAAAGCGCCGGGTGTAAGCACGCGCGCATCCACCGACCCAGCAAGAATATTATTAGTGCAGGTTAACTATTGATATTAAGTTTCCTGATGGTGAGAGCTCTGAATTAACTAATTTCTCTTAAGACACGGAGTGTTGTGGCAAACTAACAATACATATCACCCTACCCGGCCTATTTTCAGTATAATGAGAAGGGCTTGATCAAGGCATTGTCTACATTCCTCGCATACAAATCAACTGTGTGAGCAGGCGCGCGATTTCAAAACGCCACCCCTTGCTTCCATACCGATTTTCTTTTTATTTTTATCTTTCACTTTGCATTTTAATTGAGTAGATTTATAACACGCAACTCGTCCAGGAAGAGCTGAACTTAATTTAATGAAATCCAAGCTATTTATATGTGTCATTTTAACATTCTTATTTTAATTATAGAACATTTTAAATTTAATACACTTTTATGTATAATATTAATAAAAATGATAACACCATTTAATACAAAATTAATCTTGATATTGAAAAGTTATCATTGTTAACACGAAAAGGGAGATTATAAGAAGCTTTAAAATTTTATGCAGCCTATCATATCTAAATATTGATATTTAAAAATAATTGAAATGAATCTAGTGATGGAAAAGAAATATAAAATTTTTCCTATTATATTTTCTTAAAAAAATTCAGCCGCTGCCTAAATATAAATACCGAATATCTTGTTATGCGGGTTTTCAATATACACTTCAGAATTCAGGTACAAATATTTAAAACTCCATACAAAATCCAATCTGAAAAAGGAAAGTCCTTGGCTTCGTTTGTATGAATAAAAGAGCGCGTATATTTTCCCGGCACATTACATGTAAATATGCAAACACTTTAGAGTTTTGATCTTTAAATGCTAAAAAAAGTTGTGGTTTCTACGAAATTAATCTTGCCAAGTCTTTTATAGATTTTTTTTCATCCGAAAGGAGTTAATTTAATTAAAATAAATTTGTAATTCAAACCCCGTAAAGCTTCCTGTTTCCGCAATGAATTCACCCACTGCCTAGAATAATTCCTAATCTAATTACTTAAAATTACCTTTTCAATTGACTAATGTTATACAGTACAATTTAAAACAGCAATAACTAATAAATTAATTGCAAAATAAAAATGATTTTATTTTTAAAATAATTTAAATATAAATTTTCGCTACCTACAGGAAAATATATATTTCTTGGAAAAAAGCATTAATCTAAAATAAAGGGTCGCAAATTTGATCCTTATCTTTATGTGACAAAACGATTTCTTTCAACTCCATTTCCAGGTGCAATAGCCGCGGGCACGTTTCCTTTCCAGACTTTGTTAAAATTTAAGAAAGTCTTCCCACCCCTGTTGACACTCACGAATATTTCTAGAGCAAAAAAAAAGCAATTTTCTTTTAAATTATTTGAGGTGCCATATATAATTGATACGTGAACATGCATGAATTAGAAGAAAATGTAAACATTAGACGCATATTCTTAAAATTTAAACATTTTTATCTTTCAATTTATTAAGAATCGAAAAGTCTAGACACATTAAAGACATGTTACTTTAATTTCCTCGTAAAACACGGACGAAATTTATTGGACATTGGGTGCGATATATTAATTGAAATGCGGATTTATTATTTCTCTCCATGGTTATTTCTTTAATAAACCGTTTGAGTAGAATGGAGAAAAAAAGTCAATTTTCGGTGTTGATTTTTAATTTAATGCTTAAGCTGAAGTTATCGGGTACGAATTGATTGGTGTACATGTGTGTGTGTTTGAGTGTGTAAGGGGATTTTCGTGGTTTCTGCGGTTGATCAATTCAGCTGCTTCCCATCGGGGTCCTGTTCACCAATTGATTAACTCATTAATTACCTAAACCAACCAGGTGTTAAAAACAACGTTTTTCTTTTCACTTTATTATACAAATAGCCAGAGTGTCAACATTTATTTACTCGCCCTCGTGTAGAAAAAAGTTTTATTGACAATGAGTTTACATTCAATTTGGTTTGGTTCAATAGGATCAAATGGACGTTGATGAAAAGAAGCAATATTTTAGTTTAAAAATGCATTTACTAGATGAAATAAACATTTTCACTTTATTGGAATTTTAAATTTGATGTGAATTATTACTTTAATCAAAGATAAAATATTTTTTATAATTTTTTTCTATTGCATATAGTAAAAATATGAATGTGAAGATTCTGAGCAGGGATATTCGAGAGCTGTCTAGTCGTATATTACTCCAGTCACATTCAGAAATATTCTAGGAAGCCTAGTTCTCTATAGAAATGGAACGTATATACGCAGAAGTCCCAGTCAGTCGGTCAGTCACCCACGAAATAAATAAAATCTTCCAGCATTTATTATAATAAAGTGATAAATCGTTGTATATAGACGTTAATTGCAAATAGCTCGGTCATTAATAAATTATAAATTATTTTGAAATGTAATTAGAAATAAAATAATATTATGGTGTTTATATTTTACTAAGGGTATTAATTTAGAACCTACGCATTTAACAATATACAGAATTATTTCATACTGTGCCGTTCCAAACAATAACAATTTCATTTGTTTTTAATTTTATAAAAGTTTGTTTTAAAAATTCCATAAAATTCTGACCATTTACCTAACAATTTAATTTAATTTTATCTGGAATGTTAGAGGAATTTCAGCACAACGTATGTAATGATGTGTAAACCGCCATGTGAATTGTTTGCATCTTCTGCAACCCCAAAATGCCATAATTCTTGCATATCTACTATCAAACCTCATTTGTAGAATCTCCTTATCTATCCGCCCTTCTATGTTCTTTGCTTAAATGGTAATGTCGAATTTCCTTCCTCGTATAATTAAATTAATTCCATTTTATTTGATAAAACAAAATTAAATTTCTGGTATTTGTTTTGTAATAAATTTTTATTCAATAAAAGTGTGATGTAAATTACGTGAGGATCAAATGGATTAATTGGGGATGAATGCATGCCTGCACAGTGTTAACACTATAATGGCATTATGAATAATATTAATTATATTGCGCTAATTATACAAATTGCTTCACACATAGTTGGAATAATGCATTTGATTAATGAATCTCTGAATGAAATGGATTTGAGCGGTGAACCCTAAAGAACCACTGAAGCTATAAAAACGACTTCATTTCTTTTAAACTTAAATACCTCCACTTCAACAAATTTTAAAAGGGTCTTTAATCGTTAGAATTTTTTTTGTATTTGTAATTAATTTTATTTCCAGTCATTCCTACATAATATTTCCAAAGGAATTGAATAAAATATATTCAAGTATTAAACACAAGCAATTATAAAATAATTTTTGAAATAATAATCTTATTATATAATTAAATTTAAAATTCCAAAGCTTTATGTAAATTAACCAAACAAGTTTATAAAAGTAATTAAAAAGTTTTTCTTGTATCGAACTAATTTTAGTAAGCTTATGTAACTATTAAACGATGATTATGTTGAAATTTCTATTCAGGGGAGTACACTAATAACTATGATCATCCGACATTTTCTAAAATCCGTGCTAGGTGCATGCACATATAAGATTTAATAGAAAATCGTGTCGAATTAAACAATTTTAAACGCTCAATTATCTTCACGCTGATTACATATTTTACATTTATTGATTATACAAACATCTTATAGAAGAAAAGGTCATTTTTAATAAATTTAATTATTCAAATCAATTTTTTCTTTTCTATTCATAAATCGCTTCAGTTTTACTTTGTTGTAATTATCATCCATTAATCAATATAAAGTGACATTTACATAATCATATTTTTCTATCGAAATGTAAAATATCTATTTTGCTTTTGATTTATGGTTCTGATGGTAATTAATTTTGCTACTAAATCTCTTTATTTATGTAGATTTTTAATGCGGGTAAAAATTATGAATATTAATGCCATTTTGAGAACTGTAATTAATTACATATAACGTGGGCGTGCTTGGGCTACTAAAATTTCAGAATGATGTTTATTAAAAGATGCATGAAAATATTTTTACTTTTTTTCTTATGATTGAGTATGGGAAATTTTGCCTGTTTTAACAAAAATAGTTGGTGTGTATCCGGGTTGGAACAGCAGGGTCATATAATGCAGTTTTCTCATCCATCATTCTATAAATCTTATGTAACATATTTAAAAAGCTGCAAACAAGAATAAAAATTTACATATGAAAAACACCAAATTATAAAAACTTCCATTTAAAAACGAATTAATCTTTCTTTATATATTTAGAATTTCCATCTTTAAATATTTAAGGACCTTGTTAGCTTAAAAATATAAAAATATATTTTTAGGGGGTTGTAGTTGAGTTAATCAAAATTTAATAAAGAAAAGTTCCTTAAAAAAAGACTTAAAAAAATGAATGTATCAAACGCAATTTTCCAATTGTATTTCCATATGTTTACCATCAGACAAAAAAGACGTCACTCAAAAAAAAAGAACCAACAGAGTTAAAAAAATTTAAACAAAGACTTGAGTACAATCAATAATTTCGCACAATAACTGGCTGGTCACGAATTGAAGTATACAAAAAAATTGAATAGAATTTAACGATATAAATAAAAATGTGCTTGGTACAATATTACTCGATTGAATTTATTGAATTTTATTTATTACAATGAAAATCAGGAATTCGATTATTTATTACAAATCTTAGGGTGGAAATGATTTCCGCTGAAATGTTCATTGGTTTGAAAACCTGAATAACTCTTTTATTTATTCTTTTTTTATCAGGAAAAGTTTCCGAGAAATTTTTAAAAGTAAATAAAATCAAATTTAAATTATAGTCAGTATTAAAAATAACTAAAAAAATCGTAAAATAAGTTTTTTCTTCTTCTAATAATCTTTAGTTTATGAAAATAATTGCAAAACATTATAAAGTATAGTAATTACAGCACTAAGTAACGTTGATCTCCTTAATTGGGGCAAAAGACAATATATTACCCTTTTAATTTTTAATGATACCTTACATAAGTACTAAACGCAATAAGTTAATTCTAAGGAAGTAATGTGTTGAACCGATGACCATTAATTCCCGAAACTACTTATTACAAGTAATTTACAATAGTATTTATGCATTCGAGTGTCTCTACATGTCATTTAGATTTATACCATACCACTTAGAAGGTTCTAAAGGGTCGATTAAATAACAGCATTCAGCTTTCATTGATTTGGTTAAAAAAAATATTTATAGCTCACGATACGCCGCATGACTTGATTATGCAAATGCCTTCACACATTATTAATGAATGCATCAGGCCAGGGGTAAATTTAAAAGATTTAATTCGGTCAAGGCACGTAATAATTTGATTATGTATTTCGTTTAAAGTCTAGCGACAAATTGATTATGTATTAATTCACAAAGGAATCTATTAATTTGCATAAATTGATCAAAAGCTATTATTATAAGTAATCACATTAAAATATTTTATATTTAGAAATAAGATCCAGAAGAATATTTCTTGTATGAATAAAATTCCTAAGATTGTAAAGAATTAATCAGTACTATTAACTGAAAGTCATGCATAAAACTTTGTATGCAACTCGAGTGTAAAATTCTTAATTGCCTTCGCATCATTGTCAACAAACTAATGCTCTGGCAATAAAGAGCCATTTTACACCCAAGTTGCAAAAATAACTATTATGTAGAAAAACGTATTTTATATTGATTGAATAATCATTTAATTTTCCAATAAAATATTGTTATTTTGTTGGATATTCTTTATATTATAGAAGCCAATTTAACAAGAATATTAAATAAATAAAGCTCAAAACAACTATTTCTATTAAACTAAAATTTTAAATAAAAAACTAAATGTAGATTATAAAAATAAAATGAGTAAAAAAGCAATCAATCATTTTTCAATCATAAATATGATCTTAATCAAATAAAAAGGCTTATATATAAACAGGAGTAATTATAGTACAGGATCATTAAACTTAATGCCAAATCTATTTCAATATTTATATACAACACCCTCAGTTTATAAATCCCCATTCCATTAAAGGTAATTATCATTATCCTTTAGCAATTCCAATTATAAAAATGACTCGTGTTCCACAATTTCGAAAGATAATTTTTTTTTCAACACAATAAAGCCTGACCTTGTTTAATTCCTAATAAATATTTAAGCAACTTCTGGAGAGCTATATATGTAGTTCTCATACTTCTGGTAGATACTATTAGGAAATACACAAGTAAATTTCATTTATTTTCAAGTTGTTTAAATATTTACACTACAATTCAACTAATGAAATTATCTGCGTGCATTAATTAAAACTTTGGTATTTAATTAATATTAAAGAAAATATTTAAATATAATTTTATATTGTAAATATATAAATTCAAAAATCAAGTGTTTGTGAAGTACGTATTAAACTGGTAAATTTTTTTTATACAATTAGTGGCTTATAAAATATTAGTGAACAAGTTCTAGTATATAATTAATTTAATTTCTTCACGAAAATTCAACTCCAATTGAAAATAGAATCCTTTATAAATTTATACAATTTTTTTTTCTATATTTAACTTCGGTGCACCTTACCTTCCAAGTTTGAAATGTTTTAATACTGCTACAAAGTTCTTTTCTCATGTATACACAAAGAAATTAAAATGTAAAGCTTTTTATGCTCGGTTGGGTTTGCTAAATTTAAAACTGTTAGCTTCAAACAAAAAAATAAAAAAATAAAATAAAATAAAAAGATCCGGAGACTCGCAAAAAAGTATACTCTGTAGAGAATTGATTACAAATACAAATCAATTGTTATAATTAAGGGTTTATTATAAATTTATTTTTGGAGCAAAGAAACCTTTTTCTTATCCTGAATAATTCATTAAAAATAAAAAGAAAATGAAATTCGGGGAATAAATTAATGGGAATGTGTTAGAGGTATAATTTGGGCGTGGAATAAGCAGAAAGTTTTTGATATTCATACAGTTTTTTGCTCTTTTGCGGTTTAGGATATTACAAGCAGGATAGTAATAATAGTAAGTGAGGTTGTTAAATACTTTCCGTATACTCTTCCACTGTTAACGAGTTGTCGTTTCATTTTTTTTTTAAGATAACAACTACTATAATCATTATTTTTCACACTATCTTTATTAAAATAATTTCAGTAAAAATTTTATAATTTTTATTGTGCTGCATTTGCTAAAAAAAAAATAATTTTTGTAATGGTGTAAATAAAAAAAAGGGAATTAAATTAGCGAAATAATTGCAAGTATCTTAATTATAACTTAAGTAAAAAATAAAATTTATGGTGACAAGTGATATTAGAGAAGTGGATGAAAACTTTAGATATTAAATGTGGAAGTTGAAATAAGTTAGATGTCAGTAGGCCACACTTTACTGGTCAATCTTATGCGGAACTTGTGTCCGCGCATACCAAGCCGTATATTCCCAACAATGTTTCTCAAACATGAGTTAATTTGAATTTTAGTTGGATTATAAAGTTTAAAGCTACATCTCTTGTCCAATTACTATATTTCGCCATCTTGGTAATTGCTTTAAGAAGGACTTAACGTACTCATATAAAGAGTCTTGTCTCCCTTATAACGGATTGCCGTACCATAAACATTATTAACGCCTTAAGATTTACGCGGCAGTTAAGACAGCTTATTATGTTATATCGTGATGGTTCTTGTAAATCATTGGTTGAACTATATTGTACAAGTCTCGCGTCCACTATTCTCACTATTCCGGACCCACGAATGCGCCCTGGATATCGCTTGATCGTATTTTACGGCTCCTACATTCGGTAATGATCATTTATCACTTGTGAAACAGCGAAGATGGATCGATTGTCTCAATCTTGGAGTGTTACCAGCTCATCGTTCAACGGTTTCGGGTTGCGGATTTTTTATAATCAATATTATTACCGTTTTTACTTTAATTCAATTTAATGCTTGTCAATCACTACCAACAATCAAACGTAAATCTATTAATCCACTAATTTAACTAAAACGACCAGATCTTAATCAATTCAATTTCACAAATTAAAAAATTTATCTGAAATTAAAATTATTTTCTAAGATTAATAAGAAACTAAATCCATTAAAATGGAAATCGTCTTATTTAATATATAGGCATCAATGGTCCGGAAAGTTTCTGTTTAACTCTTAAAAGGTTGAACTAATTTGTAACGCAGTGGGATCTCCGCATGTTTAAAATTATAATAATATTAACAAAATTTTTTTAGGTGAAAATTAATTAAACTGATATCTTTCATTTCGGCAGATGTATGTTCCCAGCATCTTCTCATACTATAAACAATAGAATTTATGACAGGGTAAATAGCGTTAGAGCGCATACTAGTTTAGACATCTATGATGTAGCATGAAGACTATTGTTAAAAAGGGTGCTTATAATTTCAGGGGGTTGGAATATAATGAATAATGGCTCGTTACACCTACAGAACAGATCCATTTGGTGTCCTATGTATTCACCAGACACATTTCCCCACCCCTCCTCCATTATTTTCCTCATTAACATATCAATTTATAATGTTGACAAACCAAAACAAATTAATTAATCGATATTATAATAATTTATTTCATTTCAACCACAAATTTTTTACCAATATCGAATACACACAAACATACAATCTACCTACGATGTTCATATATCCATTCATAAATCAATGGCATTAAATATGTATATACGCTTGGGAGACAATTACATATTTAATGTGAGGATAGAAATGTTACTTTCGGTTAAATAAATGTCGTCCCAGTGTGTTCGGGGAAGATATGATCGTACCCTACAGATTTATCTATAAATAAATAAAATCGAATCGACTCCTCCTGTTTGCTTTCTATGAATTTTCGCTCATTATTGCATGTTTAATTAGATGAATCGATTTAACTTTAATAACATCAGCATTACGAAAGAGAGACGAGTAGTAGCATTGACATTAAATCGCTTTCCTATTAATAATAAAACACGCACATTAGAAGGAAGCAGATGTGCTATAAGTAACCATAATTATAAAAAGAGATTTTCTATAAGATAAGTTATAATATTTAAATAATTTATTTTGTGGGGTTTAATTGAAATACCTCTTCAAAAAATGTTATTAATTTGGTAATTAAAAAATATTTTTAAAATATTTAATAATGTGTATGTTGTAAAATATTTTAATGCAACAAAAATATTCAACCAATTAATTTATATC
>JAODAH020043292.1:0-13170 GCA_027574865.2 Coproporus ventriculus | reverse complement strand
TTTTTTTAATCCTCGAATTATAGCAGCACATTTGAAAACTTAAAATGCGCAATGGGCTATTTTTTAAGGATCAAACTAAAACCTTTTTTATCTTCTTTTATTCCATTCATAAAACTGACATGAATCGATCAAAATTGCAATCGTATTGAAGGGATGTTGTGTTGTAGGGTTAATCTTTTTTTTTTAATTCTTTTGCGAATTATAAAAATAAATTTTTTAATTGTTATCAAATAAAAAAATGTTAAAAGCATTGCAATTGTGAGTAATGTAATATTTTTAGGGGGTAAAATTTCCTCCCCCGCCATATGTTTGTAACTCATCCGCGGCTTTTATTGTGACTAATATGAGGTCGTGTAAGCGCAGTTCAAGAGTGTGATATGTGTTTTGACAAGGGGTGTGTGTGTACGTATTGAGAGTTTCATTTAATAGAGGGTGTCCAATAACTAATGGGAAGCGCATTGTAGTCTTTAAGAGTTAATACAGCTGATGACGAGTTGACACTTTCCCGAACTCCTTCTTAGTATTTAATCTTTCAAAACAATTTAAATATTTTTAAAATACTCGCATTTGTTTATGTTTATTAATATTTTTAAATAAATTTCTAAAATTTAAATCTTTGATTTGGTGTAAAAATCGATTCTTCTAAATTCGTTCTAAAATTTTGAATCGATGTTAAAAATTTGAATTTTCGCGGTAAAAAAAAACTGTTTCCGTTTCGATATTGTATTTTTTACATTCATCTTTCCATTTCACATTTCATTCGAGTTTTAGACAAGTTCATACAGAAAGTAAATGAATGAAATAAAATGTAGCAATGTTTTAGAAATGTTAAATATTGTTTTGCTGTGTCCTGTTATGAAGAAATTGTGGTTTTAAAGTTGGTAGAAGTATTTCCAAGATGGCCGCGAAGATGATAGTGAAAATGTGGAAAAAGTGAAAGAAATTTGTTTAAAAATACAGTTTGTTAAAAGTGCGAATGGATCTTATCTTTAAAGCTTAAAACAGAATATTATCCCTTAATTGCTTCATATCCTTAGATCAAAAAATCTTAGATTCTATCGCCGATAAAGAAATAATCCTCGTGAACCTCTTCTGTGTGAGGTCTGCAAGCCAGGTAGCCACAGCCTGTCAACAAACACGGGATTAACAATTGTGCAGTTAAACTGTTTGTAATCGATAGGAAAATTGAAGGGAGAAAGGGATGTAATATAAAGAACCATCCCGTGGCCAATTTACAAGCGCCATTGTGCCCCTTTCACCCACTGACAAATAGTATATAATGCATATCGATATTCATAACTTCTATTTGGATGTTTTCCTTTAACTGAAATTGATATACATTGTAGTCTACATTACAATACTACAACAACCAAAATATTATTATTGGGAGAATTTTTCGTGTTGTTAAACATAAAAGAAATAATACCAAAGAATTGAAAATGAATTTGTAAGAAATAAATTGAAGTAAACATGTGCGATAAGTCTATAATATATACGCTTATATAGGCAAAGGCTTGAAAAGGTTTCCTTTTCATCTGCAGAATATAATTAAGTACTAAAAAGGTTTCCAGCTTCCTATCTATTAAATCAAACAAATTCAATTAAAAAAAAAAGTGAGAATATAAAAATAAAATTTCCCCAATCAAAATTCTATACATATATTAACAAAGTTTCGTTCGAAAATTAATTAAACGTTAAATTATTGAGTTGCACATATTATTTATTACTGTTGAAATTTATAAGCCAAAAATTCCGGGCCATTGAGCCACGACGCGTATATTTACAATTCAAAATTGGAATAACAATTTCCATGTTAAACAGCATTATTGATACCTCAATTATATCGTTGCGCCCCCAGTCTATAATAAATATCACTCCGAACAATAAATAATGTAGCAATTGTAACCGTTTTGTATCCGTACACTTCCAATGACTAAAAATAATAATAATGCATTTCGCTCAAAATTCATTGGGAAACAATAACACAAAAGTGTTTACATTTCAATTAATAATAATATGCACGGAAAAAAATGAGGATGTAGATAGATGTTGTGGCATGTAGTCACCAATAGTCTGTAACTGCAGTTTTTATTTATTTATTTATTTATTTTTTTAATAAACATGATGTTTCTACATAAATTATTTAATTAAAATTTACCCAATTTAAATAAAAATGTCTGAAACATGAGATCTTCTTAAATGTTTTAAATTTTTTTAATTCCACGGAGTCTCAAAGGTGATTTAAATATTATAAGATTGAGTGCTTTTGTAATACGAATGCAATGCACATTTTTTCATCCGTTCCTTGCTAATTCCCAAATCCATACAGAATCGGGGTGGTCGTGAGTTAATGTGAGCCGACGGTGCGTGATATGCTGAGGATTATCTCTCTTTCGGCATGTCCGGACTTCTTTAGCGCCCGAGAGAATTCCATACAAATTCACGGTTTGTATCTAACGCTTACCACAAACATACACTTATGTTTTCGCCTTTCATACAAGGACCTACCCGAATAAAGGACAATAAGCGTAGTCAATTGTGTTCACTCATTCATATTTACATATTCCGGATGAATATTCTTCAATTATCTGAAAGAAATTCAAAATTTTCTCTTGTTTATCTAAAAATTTCACGGAAATTTTACGCGGCTTCTCTTCACAAGTATCTTAATCAAATATTCACCATTCTAATTTATTAATCCATCTTTAATATTGACAAAACCGGTACTGCACAAATAAATATGTTTTGCTCCAATCTGCAATGAATGCTCCGGATTTATTAACACAATAAAAGACTTAAATAAGAGAGTAACAAGGCATAACGACAGCTGACATGGATTAAACCTGGAAATATCGGCCATTTTTATCCCTGAGGATTCATTTATCCTGATCCTAATTCGGTCAATCCGCCATTGTAGCATAACCGTTTAGTGAAGTAATTGTGCAAAGGGGGACGAATCAACTACACGGATTCAGGCACCCCATGAGAAATTAACACATTAATATTGAGATTTTTTTACAATATTTAGAACTATTCAAACGTAAATTAATCGCAAGTTAATCTAAATTTGTTTTCATATTAAAAAGAAAATTATATTTTGGGGAAAACATAAAACTAAAAATTAAAACGAGTTAATTCTAATCAAAGAAATGGTTGTATAAGCAATTCTACTATATCTAAATTTGTTTTTTTGACTTATTTACTCAGAACTAGAATTTAAAACTGAAAAAAGAGTTTTTATACATGGAAATCATTTATCCAAGATATTATTTTTGCAAAAAAGAATAAAAAATTCTTTTGGATCATTTAAATAATTTAAAAATGAGAACGTATGCGCCATCTATCGTAAAAATTGTAAACTAAATACAGTTTTGCAATGGTTGCCATTTGATGACATCTACCAGAATTTCATAAATGTAATCAACGAAAAATATACTTTTTGATGTTTTCAAAATCGATAAGGGATTTTGCACCTGTTAATAAACACAAAGAAAAAACCGCGAATAATTCGTAACGTGGATTAAAAATGATATAAAGTTTCATAATGACCTCAAATAATTTTGAGGTTAGATAGTGAAATAGAGATTTATTCTAACAATGAGTCCCCACGAAATTTACCATGAGAAACAAATACGTGAATTGTGTGCATTGCACGCTCTCAATAACTTATTTCAAGGTAGGAACATTTTCACCAAACTAGAATTGGATCACATTTGTCATACGTTGTCACCAGACGTTTGGATTAATCCTCACAAATCGGTATTAGGATTGGGAAATTATGATATCAATGTAATCATGAAAGCATTACAGGATAAAGGATTTTCAGCGATTTGGTTTGATAAGAGAAAGTAAGTACTTTTTCACATATAATTTTAAAAATAAAAAAATATTTTTTTTTGCAGAGACCCCAGCTGTTTAAATTTGAAAAATGTATTTGGGTTTATACTTAATGTACCAAGTGAATACAAATTTAGTTTTGTAACTTTACCTTTAAGAAGGCGGCATTGGATTGCCGTTAGAAAAATTGATGAACATTATTACAATTTGGATTCTAAATTAAGTGTGCCATATATCATAGGACAGGTATAAAAATCCTTTTTGCTCGTTTTATTACCATTTTTAAGTTTTTCCTAGAACAATTTTTTATAATGAAGTTTATTTTCTTTTAGGAGAAAGAGATCCTTGAGTTTTTGAAGGAGGAAATTGAATCAAAGGATAAACAATTATTTCTAGTCGTAACGAGTGAAGTTGATAAAAACGACAGTTGGTTGTTAAATAAATTGAGTTACAGTAATCATGTAGCAGACCGAGAAGCTGAAATATTACAACTGAAGGACATTGTCAATGAGGATATTAACGTTACACATAATCCTCTTTGCAACTCTGACAGTTTCTAATCTGTGATGATATATTCACTGCATATTTTATTAAATAAAATTGTTTTTACTAAATATATTTTTTTTATTGATTTAAAAATAAAAATTCAAAAGTTATTTTAAATTTCGCGCGTGAAGTTCCTTTAAGCCGATTCCAGAATGCTGTAATGCACTTCGTAGTTTAACTAATTTGTCATAGATGGCAGCAGGACACAAAAATTTTAAAGTTACTAGATAGCGTAATTAGGTCGCCATATTGGGACAAGAAAATGGCATGAAATTTAAATTCATTTTGGTTACTATATGACAGTTTGCAATTTTGTTAATTTATTTAAAATTCACCTCAACAATTCATTTACCGCTCTATAATAACAGATTGAGGAGTAGTAAATAAATTGGAAATCGCTCACCTCGAATATTATGCAAACGTGTAAATTTGGTTGCATATATTAAAAGCTTAATAATGCGCTTTTATTTACCCAAATTCTTTTTTTAAATAAAATTACAACTAAAATAATAAAAGTTTTTGATAGTCAGATTATTATTTATGTTTCTTTTATTTATTTAAGTAACTTAATTCAAATTGTAAGAATTTAAAAATATATTCGTAGGAAAAATATAAAGCTCTGAGTTTTTATTTACAAATATTTAGTTTCAATTATCATCAATTTACATATATTAAAAAAAATATATCAATTTTTATTTAAAGTGCAGTGAGTTGCTAATTAATTAAATGCAAAATAACAATATTTTGTTTGTTTATTATGTTTTTGCTGATTTTATATTGCGAAAGTGCCATTAAACTCAATATAAATAAACATATCTGTAAAATATGTTGCATATCTAACGCGAATATATTTTAAAAATGCATCTAATTATTTTTAGATGAACCTGGTGTAACAGTAAATTAGGTAGCTGACCTTTAAAACTAAAATAAAATAATTTTTTTTGTATCTATCCTGGTAATGCATCGTTTTAATTGTCAGGTCGCGTATTGTAAACGTAACTGTATTTTTCACGAAGCGCATTCATCAACTCAGACAAAAGTGAAATCTTAACTCAAGTTCAACTTGTTTTTCCCACCATTTAAACTAAACGTGTACTATATGCATTAAACCATAAAAATGTGATGATGGCTTCTTTAAAAGTGAAAGAAATATTGTGTTTAATTTATTCGGGTGTATTATTTGTAAGAAATTTTAAAGAAAGTGAAAAGAAGAAAGAAATTTTGTGTTTGTTTTTAGATTTCCGGGGCTTTAATTGTTGGTTTTGCAGTTGTTTTATGTTATAAATTGTTTTACCATTTTAAATTTATTCCAAATGAAACGATTGGACCGTTTATTGTGATTATTTTATTTGGTTTGGCACATTTATTATTAACTTGGATTGGTGTGCGCGGGCCAAGTTCAGAACATGATTTTTTTATTATTTCGGTAAAAATTAAGTGATTCTTACCTCGTTTTTACATATTTATTTTATTCTTTGTTTTAGTTTGTGATATATACTATAATTTTATTGATTGTGGAAATTACAGTGGGTGTTTGGTCGATTGTTTTATGGGTGGAAGCTGGAGATAAAACATTAAAATTAATGAGTGAATCCCAGGAAAAATATTTTAAGCATGATTTAGATAAACAGGAATGGATTACTTTAGAAAGTAAGGTCAGTACATATTTATATAACCAATATGAGAAAAATTGTTAATAGGCAGCGTGGCCGAGCGGTCTAAGGCGCTGGTTTTAGGCACCAGTCCGAAAGGGCGTGGGTTCGAATCCCACCGCTGTCAACTTTTTTACTAATTTTTAATTTTTTTTATTACAATTTTTTTTTATCAATAATTTTTATTTCTTGTTTCTTATATTTATTAAAAAAATATTAATAACAAAAACAAAAAATATTTTGATATATAAATAAAAAATGAGTAACAAATAAAACATGATTCAACAAAATTATCAAATAAATTTTGATTGTTTGGCAATGAATAAGAGAATTATAATTATTGAAAAGTGCTGATTTTGTGTGAATAAAAACAAGGACATCTGTTTAGACTCATTCTACAGAAAAATTTGTTGTATATGGTTGGATGATTATTTTAAGGTGCGTCATGAAGGTCATACGTTTATTCCCCCCACTGTTTCCTCTATATTATATGCTTCAAATTAATTTGTTCTTTTTCGCAAAAAGATATTCAATATTCATGATAATGGCTTGTGGTGAATTGAATTAGGTTGGCAGCTATGACATGAATGAAGCGGCCATTTTCTTTCCTGCGATTTTACGCGCGCTTTTGTGCTATTGGTCAATTAGCTACATTCTAACATATATGAAGCAATGAAGTAAAGAAATTCCAATTCTTCAGTGTCATCTCTTGTCTATATTTACTCTTTGGTTAATTATACAATGTATATCCATTTTTTGACAATTATTTTAATATTTTGACATTTGTTATTTTAAAATGTGTCATATTGATTTGATGTCTAACGTTTCAAAAAAATTTTGTAGCTCCAGTGTTGTGGATTCAATGGAAAATTTGATTATTTCGAGAAGAAATCCATTCCACTTTCATGTTTTAAATGTGACGATAAAGATTTGATGAGTAAAAATAGAAGTTGTGAAGAAAGCTTTAAAAATGGTTGTAAAGAACCTTTTGTAAATTACGTAAAAAATTTATTAGTAAAAGCTGCAGTAGTCGGTTTTTGCTCCGGTGCTTATCAGGTAAGCAAACATCTTTACAATTTAATTATTTCCTGTTAACAATAACAATTATTATGATGAGGTGTAATGACATATGTTTATATAAGAACAATGCTTAATTTAAATTAAAACGTTTGTTATTGGATGTTGAAAAAAACAATTTACAAGAAAACATGTAAACATGTTCTTAACTTTCTACTGAAATTTTTCAATTTAAAACATTTTGCATTTAATTTTTTTTATTATAATTTGTGAAAATATTTTTCAAACATTTACTTATCAACATATCAGTCGTATTCATTCGGGCTTCATCAGGGTAATAAAATTAAATAACTCTAAAATTGTTTAAACAAATTGGTACAATTATTTTATTATATTTTTATTTTAGATTCTTGGTATTGTAGCTTTTATATTTTATTACAAAGCTTTAAAAGAGGAAAGATCGGTGAGAGCTGCCAATAGAGCTTCAAGATTAAGGCAATCTTTGCAAAGTAGTAGAACACAATCAAGGCCTGAAAATCCACATACACCTTCTGCACCGACCTGATTTTTTTAAATTATTTGTATATAAAAAAAATAAAGGAAGTAAACTTTCCTTCTTCTTTCACACTGTGCCAAAATGCCAATTGAGAAACATAATAATTAAAATATATTATGTGTGATTCTTATTTGTATTAGTGCTTTTTTTATATTTTATGTTTATTTTAAAAGATTTTATATGTTTTACTGTTTTTATACATTTTTTTTTTCATTTATTTATTATTTAGTTAAAATTTAAATTTTAAATGAATTTATCTAATTTTCCAATTTAATTTAATATTTATTTAATAAAGTATTTTGATTTGTTATTATTTTTAATAATAAACCTTGAAAAATTTAAATTTGACTACTTCTTATTAAACGCACGTGCTTGTTTGGTTGCATACGTTGAGAATTTATAAACTAAATTGTTATGAATTTAAAAATTAAGTTTTGGGTTCATAAGATCATAAAATGAGAAAATTCAGGAATCTACGGTTATTTGAAAGTAGAAATGAGTTTGAACAGTGATTTGAATTAGTTAAGATGGCGAAAAATTGATTGATTTTCAGAATTATCAAAAGATTGTTTCTTATTCCCCTTCTAAAAACTTGATACATATATATCTCAGATTTTATAACGAAAAATAAATTTTGTTGTAGATGTGCAATAATTTTAAAACATTTTTATTAAACGCGAATCTCATCCTAATTGTATTAAGTTTAATTTGCTTTTTATGTAAGTAAAACATGACATTTGACAAACATGCGCACGAATTTCTTGTAAACTTTAATTATAAATGAAAAGTTAATTTATTAATTATTTTAAAATGGTAAGTTGCATTAGTAATAACGCGTGGTTTATTGAATCATTATGGTATAAAAATAATTAAAGGGATATTAAGTAAGTAAGTACATAAATTGTTGTGGTAATTTAATTTTTCTACGTAAAAGATTATCATGACATATAATAATTAATTTTACTAATTAAATAACATATTTAATGCGGTTAATTAGAGGGATTTATTTTGCGGATTGATACAACTGACGTCATTGATGTATTTACCCTAAAACTGGTTTGAATCATGATAAATACATTGAAATAATTGATTACTTTTTTGTGATGTGGGATGATGGGTTGTTTTCTTTTTTTAAGAAATGAATAATTTTTTAAAGGTGAAAAGATTGATTTTAGATCGTTTATTTATAGTAAAATTTTTATTCAATCATTTACAAGAGAAAAACAAAACTAAACATGCAAAAATGCGAAGTAATTCCCCGCAGACCAGAAAATTTTTTTTATTTCTTTTTTTGGTTGTGTTGCTCATCATTTTAATAAGTTTAACCACATAAAAATTCACACGTAGATAAAATTATCTTGTTTTATTGCTAAGTTTTAAGTAAATTTATTTATTCATACGGATATCCCCAACATTTAAATGATACTAATCACGTACCATCTGTTAAAGAGAATTATTAATCATAGGATATTTCGTATATTTTGTTTCAAATTCTCAATTAAAAGTGGTTTACTTATTTTTAAATAAATTATAAAAAGGTTTATTAAACAAAATTTTTGATGTATGAAATAATAAATAATTTAAAGAATTAGTTAAATTAATTAATATGAAAAAATTTAAAATTTCTTTGATTTTTATTAAAAATTTTCCTTATATTTTACCTAATTTTCATCTTTCAATGAGTGGAAGTGAGATGTAACGATGGTGGATCGTGTGTGTTAGAAAGAGATTGAATAAGAGAATTTTAGAAATTTCTTCGATTTTCATATAATTTTTTAATTATAATTTGAGGGAGGTAGATTTAACGATTAATGGTTTAATTAATTAAAAAGAAACGAAATGATACCAACAAAAAAATAAAATAAATCATTCTGGTAATTTATTAAAATCAATAAAATCAATTTGCTTGACTTTTCTCTTATTTAATATGATTTTACAACGGGTTAGTTTACAACCCTCTGTTAATAATATCCAGAGGGTAAATTTGAACATGAGTAATGGAATTAAATGAAGTGAAACTTTCATTTTATTATTAATTAAATGCAAATACTTTAAAATTTATGCGGAAGTTATTTCCAAAAACAGAAATTAATTAAAAACCTAACTGGAAAGTACTTAAAACAGAAAGTGTCATCTTTATTAAAATGAACACGCAATATTTGATTTAAGGGTTAAATCAGAAACGTCAACATTATTTAATAAAACAGATGCGCTACTGTTTACTCTCTTTACAATTTGTAATGAAGGAAAGGAAACGAATTGTTGACTTGTTATAGAAAGAAAACGAAAAAAAAAATTATTTAATTTTTTTTTAAGAAAGGGAGGGGGGGTGTGTAATTAAATTTAAAGGAAATAAAATTAAATTCGTGTTTTAATTAATCGAATTTTCTAGCATATTGAGTTAATTTTAACCGGTAACAATTCTGATTCGCGTCCATTCCCAATCTGTCAATAACGGAAATTATTGTTGAAATTAGTTTAAGCATCATTACCTCATCATTCACAAATTGTATGTCTAAAAAATATTTCAATAAAATTATTCGTTATTATTATTATTATTATTTTCATTACAAAATAATAAAACAAAAATATTTTTATAACAAATTCATTATGAAACCCAAACGGGTTATGAATATATCAGCGCCATCTATGTTATATTAAAAAAAGTTTTTAGTATAATGTTTGAGTTTTCGAATTATTTCTATTATTATTAATTTAAATCAAATTTTCCCTACTGGACAGTTTATCCTGTCTCCTATTAAAATTAATTTAACCTCCTGATATTTTAACATGTCGGTCGTTTTAACTTTACATTCCAAAGTTAATAATATTTATATTTTAAATTGTGTAGTTCATTTTAACAGTTTACATAAAAAAATATATTTATTATGCTATTTTAGAAATTCGGTAAAATTTTCCGCGTGTTATTTCCTCTAACTAAATTATTACAGGATAATAAAGATCGATGTTTTGATAAGTTTTACAATTTTTTTTTAAATTTTAATTCGTACTTTATTGAATCTTATTAGATTTTAAAATTATAATTACGTTATGCACTAAAATCCCTAAATAAAATTTATGGGGTAATTTTCAGGAAATTTCCATTTATTGCGAGTAGAATCTGTAACTGTCAAATATGTTTCAGTTAATAATTTTATAAGATTAAAATAAATATGTTCATATTGACTTTGTGAATATTTTCCATTAAAAATAAAAATAAAAATCTTTTAATAAAATAATCTGCAAAATGAATTCATAATACCAAAGGATTACCGATAATTCAAAGCTTTTAATAAACGCAGCAAAAATTTTATGTGATGAATATTAATAAATAAAATGGGGATTTAATTTCCTATTAAAATAAAATTTCCATAAAAAAAAAATTAAAAATGCGCCCCTTGCATTGATTGTGAACTTATCCGTGTTGTTTTCAGCGGTTTATTTGACTTCATAGGAATTTCAGCATGTTAAAAGAATTGATTGTCAACAGGTGACAAGTGTATAAGTGGGGGTGGTAGATGATGTGATAAGAATGGTGGGGGAAAGAGGGTTAAACTGGTAAAGCGTAGCCAGATCGTCAGAACGCGGAACTGTTTGTTGCTGAACTGAAAATTTTCAGTGTACGACTACGGGCCGCTTCTGAAAGATCGCAAGTTCGCGGCGGGTACATAAAACAAAACTTTTTTTTAAAAACTTTCCACCACCCTCCTAAAAAAAAAAAATAATTTTATAAATCCGTTAATTTTAATTGGATTACTTTTCCACGAGTTTAATTAATAAAAAAAAAAATTTAAAGAGTGCGCGGGGATTTTTGTTTTTTTATTTTATTTTATTTTTAAAGCGCGAAAAAGTTTTTTTTTTAAATTTTTTCTTTAATAAAATCTTATTGTATTAATGCAAATTGAGTTGTTAAGTAAAAGAATTTAAAGAATTTATAAAAAGAAGTTAATTAAAGTACAAAATTGTTTTCTAATTCGGGATATTCTGATGCAAATTTTTTTAATTCAAAAAATTTTATGAAATTATTTTAAGTTTTTTTTTTATTTAGAAAAAAAAAGAATATGCCGGTGACAAATTTAAATTCGATTAGCGGAGGTGATAATCATTGTCCTATTGTACATAATTCTCATCTTGGAAGTAATAGAAAACCTATAAAATTAAAAAATGTCGCAACGAAAGCAGAGGCCTTTGATTCACTACACAACAGTCTTGGCACGGTAAGTGAATAATTTTTTTTTAAAATTTACAATTACAATTTATTTTTTTATTATGTAATTGTAGAAACGTGACTTTCAAATGTAAACAAATGATAAATTTATGCATTTCTATAATTATGTTTGTATTTTTTTTTTTGCAAATCTCTGGAATGAAATAATCCTTGAATTGATTAATCTCATCATTTCCATTTAAAGATTTCTTAAATTTTTATTTAAAATAATAAAAAAGAGATTTATATTTTTTTTTATATTATTATCCTAGATTAAGATGTATCACTTAACTTTTTTTCTTTTTATATACAAAAAGATAAAGAAATAAAATACTTTTGTATGTTATTGTAGTAGGAACTGAGTTCCACACTTGTGTTTTATTACGGATAAATTAAATTAAGAAGAGCTACTCCATTTTATGAAAGGAACATACTTTTTAATAAAATTATAACAATTTGATTAAAAGAAAACCGAAAATTTTAGTTGAATTTGTCTCATAAAAAAAATTGTTTGAATCTTTTGTACTTTGTACTTTTTTTTTAAATTCTATTATTGATTGAATTGGCTAATTACAATTTCTTAGGAAAAATTATAAATACATTAATAAAAAAAAATTATTGATTCTAGAAGTGATATTGGTTGAAAATTGTTGAAATTTCTTTAATTTATATTAATAATTTATTCTTATATAATTCTGTAACTCATAATGACAGAAGTGACATGTAAAGATGGCGGATTTTGTTAAAATAAAAAAAAAATTGTAGCCAACTAGATTATTATTATAATAAAATTAATTTATAAAAAAATCAATAATTTCTGGTATTTTCCAATATGAAATTGAACCAAACATTTTAAAATTGATAAGAAATTTAAAAATAATGTTTATTTCATTTTTATAAAAAAAAGAATTCTTTAATTAAGTAAAATCAGGAATAAATGGATTTTATAATAAAATCAGCTCATTTTAAAATCTTATCTCTTAATAAGTAAATATCGATTTATTAATTGAAATTGTTATCTTAGATTCACATCTCTTATATTACATAATTTCTTTTATTAATGAAGATTTTTTTTTATTATTATTATTTCATAAAAGAATTATTATACATCACTTCCCACGTAAATAATTTAAATATTATATTCAATTAGTTAATCAAAATGGTTTAATTAGTTTTAAAGTTGATTTTTAAAACAAACATTTGTTAATTTGTATAAGGAAGAAGATTTGAGTTGAAATCTTAATTAAAATTTAAAATCGCCTACGGATAAACATAATTTCCTTTTGATTCTTCATTATTTTGTATATTTTAGCAATTTTATAATGAAACATATTTGGTTAGTTAATTTTTTTTAT